>JAGDQP010010386.1:0-14103 GCA_022664845.1 Lepisma saccharinum
TGTAGTTCAGACCTTTGATTCATTCCTCCATTTCGTATCAGCTACTATTCATAATATTTTATCTCAAACCAAGTAATATAGATATATCTAAAGTAGTTCATAACAATTCCGTGATTTTATCGGTCGTGACGTCATTCCTTAGAATCATAAATATTTAGAACGAAATCTTATCCATTCCTCAGTCATAGAGTACTAAATGCCATAGAACGTTCAATCTAAATTAATATCTTTAAAATCCATTCCAACAGGGTCGCTGAGACACATCTTCACTAGCTGAACAATTTTTTTCGGAATTCCAAATCGTTACAGGATACTGTACTTTTCCCTTGTGATAGAATCATAAGCTTTCTTAAAATCATTAATAGCTGATGAACAGTCCCATTGTAATCCCATTTCTTCTCCAAAATTTGTCTCAAGGCGAAAATCTGGTCCAACGTGGATCTATTTCTTCTAAATCCACATTGGTGATCTCCAATTATTTCGTCTACGTATACACTTAGGCGTGTTAACAGAATATTACTTAATACCTTGTAACAGGTTGGAAGTAACGAGATTCCACGGTAATCATTACAGTCCGATTTATAGCCTTTTTTGTAAATCGGAACTATTATTGAGGTTTTCCATTTCTTTGGGAGCTCCTCCTTTCTCCATATAGCACTTATCAATTTATGTAGTTCTCGCTAGGTACCGGAATCCACAATTCTGCGATATGAATTTCAAATTCCTCAGTTTGTTCTCCGTTGTGTACATTATTAAGTTTGTCGAAATAACTTTTCCACATATTGACAATTTTAGTCGGATCAGCCTGAAGATCTCCACGTTCATTTTTAACCTCGGCTGGTAACCTTTTCTTAACGAGTTTACCCCTTTGTATAGATCTCGAATGTTATTTGTCTTCCCGTTTTCCTCTATCTCCTGAATCTTCTGAGTCAGATATTCTCGCGTTTTGTTTCTAAATACGCGTGTGGCGTTTCGTTTCGCGTTTCTGTAGTGGTTGGTATTTCCTTCGCTTTTATTACAAAACCATCGTTGCCTTGTTTTTTTCTATTTCATGAAGCTCAAGGCATTCTTCATCAAACCAAGGTTTGTTTTTCTGTTGTTTCTTCTCACCTACGCGTTCCTTTGCTGCGCTTTTAATTGTTTCACGAATTGCCTCCCACATCTTACTTACATCAATTTCATTATTAATATCATCATTTTTATTACTCGAGTCGGCTAAGATTTCGAACCTATTTGAAAGTTCGAGTTAGTAATCTGCTTTTATCCTCGGATTATTTAATCATTTAACTTCGAATTTCAGTTGTTTTGACCCCTTGCTTTCTCTGTTCGCGATGCATAACTTATCCCTCACTTTTGTGATCACTAATTGATGGTCGGTGTCACCTTCCGCTCCTCTCTACGACCTAACGTCTATTATGTTGGTGTGTCTTCTTCTCTCTACTAATACGTGATCGATCTGGTTGAGAGTTTTGCCGTCCGGAGATACACATGTGTAATTGTGTATGTCTTTGTGTTCAAAATATGTGCTCTTTACCAGTAGTTGTTTTAAAATCGCGAAAGTTATCAGTCTTTCTCCATGGTTGTTGGTCTTTTCGTGAAGGCTGTATTTGCCTATAGTAGGTCTATATTTTTCATCCCTCCCTACTTTTGCACTGAAATCACCCAACACAATTTTCGAATTATACTTTAGTATTCGATCAAACAGCCTTAATAGCTCATCGCTTTGGTTTTGTACATAAATTATTTAATCATTAATAACATTAAAGATAAAAAAAACATAGCCATATGGAAATTCGTAGATATTTTACAAGAAAAAAATTTCGATCAGCGAGAAACTTTTTACCCGTAGAAGATAAGAACATACATGCAGCGAGTGAAATGTAAAAGAAAATTTAAAAAAAAATATTTACCTTAATCTGATAGTAATATCTCAGTTCATTCAAAAGTTATGGGATGATTAATAAAAGCGCCTTTGTGTGCTCCGCATCACAATAGCGCTTTGTCCGTTCGTGCTGCTATGGATCGGTGAGTGAATTATTATTAACGTCCTGCACGAGCTAGTGAGCTTTGTAAGAAAGGACTTAGAGTTTTTGGTAAGGTGGGTTCTGAACCACTCCGTTTAATGGATCTCAGCGGGGATTGAAACCGTGACAACGCGCACAAAAAGCTAACCATTTGGCCACCCAGAGGTCCTGTGGGTCGGTCTTTTATATCAGAGTTATAAGATAATTTGAATTTTTACGGGTACGCTTTGGTTTTGTCTACTAACATGTTTGGTACAGTGGACTGCTCACATCTGTAGACCTGTGAGAGGGGTATTGGCTAGTCCGCGGGGTGCAGTGGGAAGTGCCTAAACACTCAGCGACTTTCAGCGGGCAGCGTTGTGTTTATCGAGAGTTCATTATTGCAGGAGAAAATACCCGGCCAGACACTTCTTGTAATTCCTTACAGAATACCTTTCTCCTCCTTCATATATGTAAACAATCTTGTGTATGATACTATTATTTGTACCTTATCCCCTCACCAGTATTTTCGTATCTCCATTTAAACAGCCTGAAACCTGGTTCTAAAGTAACCTTGAGCCTAATGTTAATACTATTCTTTAAGTAGTTCATTATCAGGCAATAATGTTAGTTCATTACCAGGCAAAGAATCTTTCATTTTATATACCATTGCGGTTTAGCTATCGGAAGTTCTTTACTTAAAACATATATTTATGGCGTTTAGACATCTCTGACTCAGGCCTCAAAAGTTATTTTTTAAACTATCTAACCATTCTACACTGTAAAAGGACATGTTTATTAAAATTAAGGGGAAGAAAGTTTTATCAGTGTACCGTGGAGCAATTTTCTTAGAAATGATCTATCAGCATCCTCATTTAATTTCAAAATCGAAACATTGATAGAAATAGTCTATCAACTTGCTACAAAAGAAACGAGCTTACTATACTGCCCGTCACTACAGCCAGAGTTGGCCAGTGCGATGTTGCCACTAATACGAAATGCAACTTTCGGAGGAGGCAATGTGACTAGAGGAACCCTTCCGAATAGTTTTTTTTCTTAAAGGCAAAAAAATACATAAAACGCTACATGTTATTCATAGACGATCTAATTAATCGCGTCAGCTGATATTCCATTCAATAATTTTATATTGAGAAAAATGACATAAAAAAAAAGACATTGGAAATCGGCCTGAGCGTTAGATGCCTGAACGCTATGAATAAATTCAAAACATTGAAAATAATACAATGCCCATTTTCAAAGAAAGATAAAACATTCGTGTTATGTCTCGTTACCTTCCTGCCATTCGTTTTTTTTTTTTTTTCGTGGAGTCGGAACTTTGCCTTCAGAACGATGGAACTCACTTTTCACTTTCATGATTGTCGAGGGAGCTACCTTAGTAACTTCTGATGTCTTTTTAAGAGTTGTCCTGACAGTCCTCCTCCCTGAAATTCCTAGCTTCGGAAATATGCATACACACTTAATAACTTATTTTTCTCTCCTGTGGTAAGAGGCTTCCCCTTCTTCCTGTCCTGTCTGTAACACTGGAGCTAGCCATTGATATCGAATCAACCTTCATAACGCAACTTAAGTAATTCACACACGGATAACAGTTAACATCAACAATAACAGCAGCAGCAACAACAACAATGTGTTCACCACCGAACAGCAACGAAACGATCAACAAAACAGTAAACACAAACACAACACCATGCAAATCAATGTATTCGAAAAATCACTTCTCTCGTTTCCCTTGTCAGTGTCATTGCTCCCCACAAAGAGTTTGGCAATAGCGCACTACCTGTTGCCAAACGTCTTGATCAACGACAAGTGTGACTTTGAAATGCGTTCGGGTCCGGTGTACCATTGTCACCTTCACCTTATTTCGTGGCTGTTTTAACTACTCTTCTGTTTCACAATAGCAAGCACATGTAAGATTTTGGACACCAAAATGCACTCTAAAAAAAAAAAATCTGACAACGTTGCTCCTGTTTTCTGCTGGAAGCCGAGTGAGCGAATTGCAGGGTTGCAAGTGGTAATGTATTTTTGTAGTTCGCATCATGGTTACTTCTGAAGACAATCCTGTTTGGCTCTATAAACTACTGTAACTTGATAATTCCCATTTATTCCTTTTTTATCAAAAAAATGTATATAGATACCACAGCGTTCATAGATTTCCCTTCTTCGTTATTATGTAACAAGCTATTCGGAATTTGAACTTCATTTTACTTAAACATTCAAAATATGTAAGTTTAAATTTGTAATCGTTTTATTATGTTTCGTGTGGGTGAGTGGTACCGCTCGCTGCCTTGTAATCAAGGGGTCATGGGTTCTCCCCTTAGGATATCTTCATCCTATGGAAGAGAATGGCAAACCACCATCGGTGATCAACTTGCCCAGGGACGGTTTCTCCAGGATCTGCATCCGGACAGATCACCCAACATTATCATCATATTTTTATAACTCATTATTTATATAATAACATTTTTAGTTGTAATATGTAATCTATTTGTGTAATTTCAAGATTATTTTGTAAGATGATTCTTTCATTTCATTTCCTTTAATGTTATCAATGGACATCTCAGCCGGTTGAACAGTTAGTTAATGTGACTTCGCTCTAGGGCGTCACGTATGGTCCTGGTTTCGAACTCAGACCAGGTCAGCCATCCTAACAGGCTTTTCACAGATTTTCCTGACTCGTGAAATGAATGCCACGACAGGCAGGACCGAGGAATGTCATATAACACTGTATATGAGATTTGAGGGTTTTCATGCTTGTGTGTGCAAACATAGCATAAATGAACTGGACAAAATAACAGATAATTGATTATGTTAGACTCAGTCGGACTTGCAGTAAAGTATTGTCTTCGAACTATTTTCGTTTGAGTTTTTGTAAGGATAAGAGGAAGTAGCGGAACTAGAAATTTGTGCTCCCTTGAAGGGAACATTTTAGGTTCCTTGAAGCTGTTTCTCCAACATGCAATTTCAGCAAATTCTTGATGAATGTATAAAGCACACATTAACTGTACAGAACACTGTTAACAGATTTCTAGAATGGAGATTCTGTCCAGACTGTGAAAATTTCCGTCAATGCATAAAAACTCCCCCTCCTTTTACAAAGACTATGTGAAAGGTATAAAATCAAATTGTCATGTTTGTTGGGTTTGCCCCGCTGGATAACTTCTCCCATCCCGGCAACGTGAGGTCTCGCGGCATTGTAGTTACGCTCCTGATAAGAGGATATTTTCAATCCGAATATGTTCGATTCTCGGTGAGTTTTAGGTTATATTTTTAAGAACCTCCTGGCTCGATTAGATACTTATATCAATAAATCAGGTGAGTGGGATATTTTTAAAAGGACGACATCAGCTCAATAGTATAAGGTTTTGGAAAATTGAGAAAAAAGTTTTAAAATGAAAAATAATTAAGTGAGATTCCTTCTATGTACGTTAACAGGTTTGTTGGTTGAAAACTGATTCTGAGTCATAAGATTGTACGAGTATCGCTTTGCAATATAACTCTATGTTATTGGTAAAAGATAGGGACTGATGCCATTTTAAAAAATAAAGTACAAAAAACGCATTTATTTCCCTTTATGTGCCATGTGCCGTTTCCTTTTCTCTGCATTAATTTGTGTTTCTAAACTACGGAAAGAAATATAATGTTTATGTTGATTCCATAAATTATAAATTAGATTTTTTAAACTTTGTTGCACTGAGTTTTCAATGACACGAAAATCATGAACTTGAATTAACAGTAACTTTAGTCATCGTCTGAGTTTTCGTTGTTCACATGTCACTTTAAAATTATTATAGTGTTCTAAATACTCGAAAGGGATATACAGATTTAATTTTTCAAAATCCATAATTTTATTTCACTTAATGGAAACTTTTTCTGATAGAAAAGCTCGTTTCCTAATGGTAAGTTTTTGACTGATACCCTCTTAAAAGTTGTCAGGTCACTATAAAACATAAGGTAATTGATTTTTACATTCCATTTTAATTCCTGTATGTGCAGTTGTCACTGCATTTTCTATTTTAAAAAAAACTTTCAAAACTAAAAATAGCCAAATTGTGGACTGATGTCCTTTTAAATATGTACGATTCAAGTACTTATTTTGTTGATGTTGATATTGTAATACGCTATGACCTACACAGTACCAGTCAAAATAGCATATCATGGGATAATGAGACAGTGATATAATTTACACTATCAATAAAATGTTCTCTCCTTTCCCTCCAAATTCTTGGTGGTGGTAGCGAAGTCGTCCGAAAATCTTTGGTGGAATGGAGATCCCAATATCCCCCGTGGGCTATCCATAGGACATTCTTGGCACGTCACTCTGCTTTGTAGGCCCTGTCCCCAGTGATTCCGCCAGACTTTACCTGTGGGGGGTGTTTATTCCCCAGTCTCGACAACACCTTCAACTTAAACATTTTTGCTGTGAAAAATCGATAGAAACCGTACAAAACTTCACTTACACCCTCCCAATTTTGACTTTACAACCCCCAAAGTGACAATCCTGGCAGAAACCCTGCCTGTCCCCACCGCCGCGATTTCGTATCCTGGAGTGATTCTGCATTTTATCGCTTTGTCTCTTGTACGTTAATGTTGAGGATGGTGTTTTAAATGAAGGCTCAGTCCAATTTTCCCGAACTTCTCCCGAATTGTATTCTCCGAAGGACATCGGCCCAAACTTGAGAAAGCCCAAAACGTAATAATTAATTAATTTAGAAATGGAAAACAAATGTTACGGTTTATAGAGCGTTGATATAAATCAACCACCTTTCAGTTTCTTACAATTGTATAAGTTCATTTCATGCTTTGGTGTATTACGCGTAATGTCTTCGTGAATTAATATACAATCCGCCAATCTGTACCTTGTTCCGTTTCTCTATTGAGAAGTTAATATGAAAGGAAGATTTTAGTTTCACAATCATTGGCTCTACAGTATGGCACACATTCTACTTGACGGAACAACATAGTAGTTTACATTGGCAACCCTGTTCGTAGAGATATGACGACTTCCTGTTTGTTCTCTTCCTAAGATGACTTTTAGTATAGTCTTATTTCAAAACCGGCATCTTCTTATTTCAAATTAAATAAGAATGTTTATATCTCTCATACAGCAGGTACAATAAAAGAATGGTTTATTACCTAGAACAGTCCCATCGCCTAATGCGCCAAAGCTTCCAGAAACTTCGTGTATATAAGAAGTGGTCCAGTGTTGAGAGATTATTGTGGCTGTGAAAGTGTCGTGCTAGAAGCGCTATAATTCAGTTTGCTTTGATGGCGACGCGTCAGCGCCCAATGGCACAACGTCAGTGGCTGCTTCATCATAACCATGCCTTGACAATGCATCCCATCGAAGATTTATATATATGTAAGCGGCCCTGCCTCAGTTGGTAGAGTGGAAGTCCTGGGTTCGATACCAGCTGGCACCTGTCCTGACTGTTTTTCCCGGGCTTTCTTCTCATACCATTCAAATGCTGGGATGGTACACTCAACTTAGGTCCTGGTCAATTTCTTCTATCATATTTCCCCTGCTGTATCCGGGCCTGAGCCATATATGACTAAAAGCCAGAAACAGATTCATATATCTGAATTTTATATGGGTGATATATATGGCGATGAGTTTTATATAATATATATATATTTCTGATTGTGGATTTGACTGAACCTATAAAACTCATTTTCACATTCCAGTCTTTTGCATTTACGGTGGAGTGATTTGGCACGGAGGTTGCATATGAGACTAATTAGAACGTAAGATCCCATTTACAGATAGAAGAGTGTCTGGATTACAGAGCGATTAAATTACATTTGTGTAAAAGAGGTAACTCTTCTTTTTTCTAGGTTTTGCAGGTACGATTACCGGGACCTTCATCCTTAGCGCTCGTCATAGAATAAGCAGATACTGTTTAGGTTAATTTTGACGATTTGAAATGTTACTAAAATATCAATAAATAACAACAGAATTGTGACAGTTAAATGCATATACAACAAAAATTCATATAAAGTTAAATGCATATACCATTACTTCTCATAAGTATTACTACAGGTATTACCGCAAACGAGATAGAAAGCTCCGCTATACTGTCTTACTTTTCATTAAATGCTACTGGCAACCTGGTCACCAGCTACTAAAAAAAAACTTCCTATTGGATACTGTACCACTCATTAAGCTGCGACTCCGCCCACGCGTATACAGATGTCAGCAGTCCACAAATAATTGTAATTGTATTTAGAATTAAATATAAATGTGTCTTTTTATATGAACGTTTTCGAACCATACTAATATCTTTTAAAAGAAGAAAGATAAAAATGATTCCGACAGGATTCGGTTTCAGGAGTTAAATACGAGGCAGCGAAATAAACGACCAAACCATGCGGACTTGGTGTCAGAGTGTGAACAAGCAGCCATATGGGCCCTGCTAGTGAATCTCCACATGCGTTGCATGCTAGTACCTTGCCAGTTTTCAAGTCGTGTCATGATCTATTTTCTACTTGATTATAAAACCTCTTCGGGTAAAGGGAAGAGTGACGCAAGAATTCCACTCACAAAAGAAATTATGATATCAATTTTGCACGTGACTTTGTGTCATTATCGAGGAAGTGTTTCCTTTCTAATACAATTAAGAGACTTAGTATCCTCCCTTCCGTCATAGTGACACAAAGTCACTCGCAAGATTCATATAATTTCTTTTGTGAGTAGTATTCTGGCGTCACTCTTCCTTTACCTGGGATGGGATTTTATACTGATAGCACTTATTTTGTAAGGCTGCCTATTAAAAAAAAGTGCATAGTCTTCATACAAAAGGTCGATTTTGGACTATGGTAGGCTCCGTAGCTCAAAAACGGTAACTTCTATTAAAAATAAACATTTTTTTTTTACCCCAGCTGGGCTCGCAATTGACCATTAAAACCTCCTAGTACCAACAATTTGGGGCTAAACCAAAAAGACAGACAGAATGACAGACACCTTTTTCGATCATTTTTGAAAACTCTGTGATTGGGCTAAAATGTCATAACTTTTGAACCCTTTTACCGATTTTGACCGTTTGAAAGGTACTGAAACGTAGTTAAAATTTCCGCAAGTATCAGAAGCCTGTATGGTCTGGGGTCAGTGCTATCACCAGAAATGTGAATTTTTGTTTTCCAACCGCCAAAGGGGGACCCACAGAGGTCCTACCGACCCAATTTTTATTCTGTGTCTTAGTATGACAAAGAATAACGACGGGATCTACAATCAGTAAGAGTCAACTTGCATTTGTTTTAAAATACAGATTCATATTTATCCGCAAAAGTTAAAAAAAAATCATTTTTGAGCTCAGTTACACTCACAAGGAAACTGTCTCCGGTGGGACACGAGAATCTGCATGAAACCTCCACAGTGCGTTGATGTGTTCAAATGAACACTCCTGTAGTACTACGTTTCGGAGATTCGCGATACACGAGTTACAGGACTTCAAAATTTTCGAAATTCTGCTTTAAATGCCTGAAAAGTAGGCAACACTTTATACATATGTGCTGAAGTTATGCATTTCCCATTAACTTTTATGTAAAGGGAAATGTTACATTTCCCTTTAGGAAATTCCCTGAAAGTAATTTAAATGTTACATTAAATGTATTGATGACATGTGTGTGTTGGTTGATTGCTTTGATCCCTGCCAACTGCGAATATTATATAAATACAGGCTGACCCATAGGAAAGTTCCCATCTCGTTAATTTCGTAACAAATTGATTTCTAGGAGAAATCTCGACACACGCTCTCTTAATTTAAGGAGAAATGTGTCATCGTAGTCAATCATTGCATGTTATCCCATTTTATCGTGGTCTAGTAGCAAAAAGTGAAATTTTCTTAAATAACAACATGAGTGAAGTGACACATCATGTCAATGGTCTTTAGGTTCTACTTACAATAGCATGTGATCATTTACTAAATTCTTTGAAAACTGCGAAAAATTGCGTTTGGAACTCCCAAATATTATATTATAAGGTGATATAATATTTTACACTATTTAACGTTGTGAGCGCTCCAACTGCCATTGTTAGTATAAAAGAACTCCTGGAAATATTAGTGTAATAAATTTAAACGTGCTATCTCATGTCTGTGATCCAATAGCACTCAACTGCTGTGATGAATTTGTTAATGTCGGGAATTTCAGAACAGCACTGCATGTTGGGAAGGGTAAGCACGTGGGTTCGAACTCCGCTACCAAACATCGTGCCTGAAAATTTCCAGAGTTTCCATCAATTTAACGTGACGAATGTTGAATCAGTACCATTGGTAAAGCCCTGATCACTAACTTTCCTGCTTTACTGACGGTAGAGATATGGCCAAAGCACGCCATCCCTCAGGCGACTAACTGTAAAAATTAGCGCTGTAACCCATAAAAGAGAATTTAAACTAATTTAATTTAATCTGTGATCTAGTTGCAAGACTAATGCTGGCAACATTATTCGAAGTTTGCGAAGCTCGAATATATAAAATATACGGTTGAAAGTAACGAAATTCGAATAATATGCATTGGACTATGGTATTACGATGTATTCGAATGCAAGATATTTAGTTTCCTTAAATCAAAACGTAGACAGCAAGCAAGCCTTTAAAAGTTCTTTCGAATTTGCTTGAAAAAAAAATTCTTATTGTAACTTGACTAATTCTTAGCGATACATCACAATTGCTACCTTTCAATACTACAAAATATAAGGAAGGTCATAATCACATACAATTGATAAGTAAGGTAATTCAATTCACTATAATAAACGTTATGAGCGCCCTCCATAGCCGATCGTACAATGAAGAAAATCTCCGGAACACAGATTTAATTGAATTAGCTTCAATTCTATTTTGTGCGTTTACAGCGGTAATTTTTGCCGTCACTCGCCGCGAATGATATTCAGAGAAAAATATTATCTCTCCTACCAGGTTTTACTTTATAATATTTGGGAGTTCCAAACGCAATTTCTCGCAGTTTTCAAATAAACTAGTAAATGATCACATGCTATTGTAAGTAGAACCTAAAGACCATTGACATGATGTGTCACTTGACTTATCCATTTACGAAAATGTTGCCATTTACGAAAATTTCACTTTTTGCCACTAGACCATCATAAAATGGAATAGCATGCAATGATTGACTACGATGATACATTTCTCTTTAAATTAAAAGGGATGTGTATCGAGATTCCTCCTGGAAATCAATTTGTTACGAAATTAACGAGATGAGAACTTTCCTATGGGTCAGCCTGTATTTATATAATATTCGCAGTTGGCAGGGATCAAAACAATCAATCAACACACGAAATTCATCAATACATTTAAATTACTTTCAGGGCAACCTTTTATATAAAAATGAATGGGAAATGCCTAACTTCAACACATATGTATGAAGTGTTGCCTACCGTTCAGGCATTCAGGGCACAATTTCGAAAATTTTGAAGTCCTGTAACTCGTGTACCGCGAATCTCCGAAATGTAGTACTACAGGAGTGTTCATTTGAACACATTATCAAAGCACTGTGGATATTTAATGCTGATTCTCGTGTCCCACCGGAGACAGTTTTCTTGTCATTAATTTTCTGTCTCTGAGCTTGGTCTTGCTACAGACACAAACTTGATATGTTAATTTTGCACTGCAGATTCACTTCTAGCTAGGAAGATTAAAATCCTCTTTGAGTGAAATTGCAATCAAAATCTGTCAAATCAAATTTTTAACACCATTTATGGCAGTTCTAAATAAATTTGGAAGAAGTTGTGAATGCAATAAGAAAGAAAAACTTAAAATGGTATATTCTATTAATTAAAAAGATTGGTGAATTTTCAACCACAAATCTGTTCTGTACACCGTAAAACACGGATTTTTAAAATTAAGAAAAAAAGTTCTTAACTGTCGGCCGAGAAACAATTTTCTTAGAAATGAGATATCACCATTATCATTTAAAATTAAATCAAGAAGTTGTTTTCTCGTTTCTAAGGAAATTGCTTTTTTGGTGCATAGATAAGAACTTTCCCCACTCAATTTTAAGAAACCGTTTTTTACGGTGTGGCTGAGAGCTAAAAGTTCATAAGTCATAATGCTTGTTTTACATAGCTGTTCACATTCGTGAGTCTCTCCTAACTTTCTGGACACACTGCATATTAGACTGACTTATTCACAAGACCAAAATATCATTACAAGATGAACAGAGTTCCCGCTTTTGAAGGTGTTCGAGAAACTATGTAAAACTGGATTGACCCCATTATTATTTCGTTTCTTTTTTCTTTACGAATTTTGGACCTACACACTTCTAGCTCTCAGGTATAGAAATATGCCTTTATTCTTGTTAGAAATGTATTTTTGTTATTTCATTTTCCACTTATTTTCCGTGAACTGTGTTTTCTCCTCAATCTCTCCCATAGTTTGCTTCCGTACGTAAGATTCCAGATTCTTTTTATTTATTTTTTTAAGACAAAAAAAGGAAAAGTTGTCTCCTTAAGGAACAAGATTTCTCGTGATGTGTAGCCCCACATGTGGAGGAACACATGTGGATGTAAGACAAAACATTGGTTCCATGTTGGTGCTGAATTATGGACACTTCGAGAAGATTTAGTTTCATCCTCAAAACAACTTGCCTACCACAGCAGGGGTGCGATACTAGCCAGCAGTGTCCCCAAGAAACAAACACATTCCCTCTCTCTCCTTTTTTGATATATATTTAAAATGTTCCAACGGAGTCTTGAAAAACGACGAAGGTAATCGAAGTCTGTTTTCCTGTAGACTTGGTGAAGAAATAGCAGTGTCCACTGTGTTGGTATTTGGCTGATAAGACTTCATAGGGGTCACTTGTCAACTAAACTTACTCCTCGCTTCAGCATTGTTTTAAAGAAACAGGAGACGGGCAGTTGCTCTATGCTAGTGATCGCTGTACATATAAATATGCTTAGTAAGGAAATTCCAGTGGACACACAATCTGAGGGTTTGTAGATACGTTTATATATAGCGCTGGCACTAGTAAAATAAATTAGTAGCGTATTGCTATTGAATTTTATTTCTAGTTTTTTCTTTCTTTAAATAAAATAGCAAATAAATTTAACTTACCACCTGTCTCCCTCTTGTAGGGATATGTTCCTTATACAGAAGACTGTGATTTATTTAGCCAGCCTGTCATTCTTCTTAAGTACAACTTAAAATACCAGTGATAACTTGTGAATATAAATATTATTTGAGTTAAATTTCATTAAATTGTCGTCTAAATAATAATAATAAAGGTAATAAATTAATGGAACCCATCATTGTTAACGGAACCCATTAAGTTCATCATTGTAGTAACAAGATTTTCCATTGGATTTTATCCTGCTCAATGACCCATGTCCGACACCTACCTCTCGAAACTCCCTTCTAATATTGTCCTTCCAACTACGTATCGGTCTTCCCAGCGGCCCTTTCCCTCCGACTTACCGACCACGATGGAATCGTTTCGCTCCCATCAGAGCTACATGGCCTTTCTGTCTTAGTCGCCGTTATTCGTAACTATTACTCTTGGGAGAGATCGTACAGTCTGTGGAGTGCATTATAGGTTCTCGTGGATTCGTAATGTATATTTATCTGTCAAATTTACATTCCAACTTTCGTATAACTATAAACTATTGCTGGGAGAAATAAGCGTTCTGTACATTTTTCAGTTTTAACTTCCTTGATATTAATCACGATGTTAGATGTTTCTAAATTGAACAAAAACATTCATAACCAGATGCTAAGCAACATTTTCGTCTTATGTCATCTTGTTCTTGCTTGTTACGTATGCTTGCAAGTATTTAAAATTGTTTTATTTTCTCTATTTGATCTGATTCTTAACCGTCACTTTTCTATTACTTTCATCATCTGTATTTTGACTTCCTATGAATTTTATTTTCCTTACGTTCACCTATTTGTCTCCCTCATCACAAGCTTCTACTAAGATATCGGTGTTCACTTTGTACTATATCTATACAAACCATTATATTAAAGCGTTATCTTAATATTATGGAAGCCAGTGGAAGAACACAATCAATCAGTGGACTTTGCTGAGGAATCTCGGATCCACAAACCTGGAAGAACACAATCAGTGGACTTTGCTC
>JAGDQP010010386.1:14113-55958 GCA_022664845.1 Lepisma saccharinum
CAGGGATCTCGGATCCACAAACCTGGAAGAACACAATCAGTGGACTTCGCTCAGGGATCTCGAATCCACAAACCTGCCTAAAGAACGATAATTTCACCATCGACTTTGAATAGTATTATGAGTTTTATATGGAACCAATGGCGAAAGTTTAGCATGCAAATTTAAAGCGTTTATTAGAGGTTTCAAATAGGTAGGAAATATTACAAATTGAGGGCATGAAGAGTAGAAAAATAGATAAAGAGAAGTTTAGCTATGTCAAAAGAGGAATTAACTAAGAAGAAGAAAACCTCTTCCATGGGCCGACGAAGAAACAGCTAAGGAAATGATAGATTGAATGTTTTGTATGGAGTAATGCGCATGAAGCCGAAATGTTACTTTGGTGAAGAGTTAAAAAAAAAAAAATTGGAAGCCTCTGAAATGTGCGGCATTTAGAATACTGAACCTGCCTAATAAGTGATGAAGACAGTAAAAGACGAATATTATTGGAGGAAATAATAGAAAAAGGAACTGGTCTAGACATTGGACTGCACAAAGAGATTGTATTCTAAACAGGGGCGTAACTAGGCTGGGGCAACCGGGGCAGGGCTCACGGGTTCAGGGGGCCCCGTCTGCGGCTCTGTCGAGAATATACAGAAAACGTAAATGCGAAGTTGAGTCCGTCAAAAAAAGTATTTTTGGGAAAATGATAAAATAAAATACAATACAATAAACAGTGGTAGTGGTACTGGTGGTGGATGTTACCTTCACTCATCTACGTGTTGCCCAATAACTGACGGCAAAGCGTTTCATTACATATTAAAGCACCGCATTGGAACAATATTATTTTAAATATAATTAACGCGAAACCATTGTCGGTGGGATTGATTTCAATTGTGTTAAGTTTATAGAAGATAGTAAAAGGGACTAAAGGACACGAAAATAATCTGACACCATGAGTGGTGCGGCAAAACGTAGAAAGAAGAAAGGGAACAAGGGATGAAGAAAAAATATGAAGATTGATTTTTTATTTAGGGCTGCTCGAGAAAATACAACGCCTACAACGGGTGACTTCCCATTAGTTTCTGGTAAGTAAACTAATTATTGTTCTAATTAGGATAATTAATAGTTTATAAAATTCAGTGCATAAATCAAAAGAACAAATAATGTCATTTCAGTGAAGTTCTAATTATTAGTACAATGAAACCGTTGTAAAACATTTTTTTTTTCGTTTCAAACAATATTTTAAAATCAATTCTCAATTCTGTACGAAAGCAATAACTTATATTAAGGATGTAGCGCTATTTATGTTTAATTTGATTATCGTGTAACAATACCATGATAAGCATGACAATGTTGACTTGACAGTTATCAAAATACGTTTTCAGCTTTTTCTCTCTTCCTTTGGTTCCTAAATAAACACATTTTATACTGCTTGTTTAGGTATAGAAAAAGTATGCGGTTCAAATAACATACTGTCGGACTCAAATAAGGTTCAATTATCATGTACAGATTAATTTTAACAAAATTTAATAATCAATGTAAGATTATTTTATTTATTTCTTGATATTAATTTCCCAGGACTAAAGCTTATAGCCTTTTCCCCCACCTCGTTAAAAAAAATACAATTTACAAAACAATGTAGGTACAACTTAAAAGAAAATACAATTAGACCTATAAAATGTAATGGTATGAACCTACCCACATAGCACAAACACGTATAATATACGTATAATAGAGGTATGATTTAGACTTTCAATACATCTAATATATATATATAAAATTAAGCTAGAAAACATATATTAGACGTATACTCCAGGTTTATATGTCCTACCCTTATACGTATGCCACATGTATAAGACATGTCTAGTTAGATATTTGTCATATATTTGGCAGACATTCGTCAGTGCGTGTAGCGTGGCATTCCTCTTAATTTTTGCCCATTTTTCAAACTTTTGAATACGCACTTAACAATATTTTAGTATACTAAAAATTCACACTCGAGTAGTCTGTGCGTACGTATCCTCATCACTTACTATATCATATCAATTAACTTGACACAAGACCTGAAATACAGAGGATTGTAATGTTGAAAATGTTTATAATAACTGTACAGTACATATTGACCTCGAATTTCAATACGGATTGTAAAAACCACTTAAGTTTAAAGTATTCATACACTATATAATCTTCATACTCAAGTGAATAATGTAACAATGGAAATGCAGTACGTCGAAAAAATATGTAGCGCAGTTTCAAAGAAATATGCAGCTGTCCTGACTTTCCCATGGCTTTTCCCAGGTTCACAAAACGAATATCAAGATGGTGCCTCAAGTGAGACCCTGGCCGTTCTCTTCCCATCCCTTTACTGGAAGAATGATTCCTCCGAGTCACGGGTTTAGGTCATAGTTGCTTCTGTAGCTCACAGAAAGGAGTTTAAAACAATATAAATAGGGTCCTTTGCTAAGAGAGAAACAACAAAGCCTCGAATTAACATTTATCAATATTAAAAAAAAAAGTGAGATTTAGGTACAATAAAGTATTTTCATAGATATTTTGCTTGACGGTAACAAATTGAACATACTTGACAAGTATAAGAGTTTTAAGTGACATGTCATTTTTATATACCTCACACAATGTGATATAGATGATACAATTTTTAAAAAAAATCCCGTTTAAGATGGTGGTATTTTGAGAATTATTATTCTTGATTTGATAATAAATCTGGTTTAGGTATCCATAACACGCTGTTTACTATATTTCAACTTACGACTCAAATTCACATCAAGACAAGAAATAAAAATACGATGAAATTTTAGCAGCTCTGTCTTGAAGTAAGGAAGGGGGATTTATTACTTCTCCTTACTTTTTCCTCTTCATATGCTTTCAAGGTGCATTTTCTTAAATATCCTAAGATCACATGTACGAAGAAACAGAAATAATCGGCCTGCTACTGACACCAAAGTTTTTTTTTCGCATTTTCGGGGAAGACTATTCTAATATTTAAAACATTGGTAAACTTTGTTTTGTAGGAGCCAGTTTTAGTACCTTTCGGCTTCGCCCCTCACAATTAAATGAATGCAATGCTTGTTAAAATTCACAAACGTTTGCCCTGGGCGAGATTCCAACTCGCGACTTTGGAGACGCTCAGACCTCACGACTACCTTGGTCGTTAATTTTAATTTGTTGTGCCACTTGTAAATTGAAATTGAATTGAAATTAGTGTTCTCATTTAATGTGGGATTCTAATACGTTAAGTAACTTCTAAGTCTATGCTCTAAGCCAATTTTTAGCAATTCTAAATTATTTTTACTGAACTTAACATTAGTAGGCACAACAGGTAACTATGACGTTAGTCCTCCCCAATCTGAAGCATGACGTCCCACGGCGAGCATTCTTTTGGGCAAAGGATGAGAAAGTAGCGGCCAGGACCTTTGTCTAGGTATCATACCGGGCGGGAAAGTGAACCGATGGTTGGTTTGCCATGGACTTCTATCAGATGGAGATAATGTCCTAAGGAATTAACCAACAGTAACATGGATTCCAAAGCAGTACGTTCAATCTGTCCCCTGTAGATAGTTCTGAAGTGGTCGGATCGTCGTAGGAATGACGTTCCTCGGAGAGTACTCTGCCAGGGTGAGGGATGGGAAAGACAATTGTCAGAGCCTTTGTCCAGCTGTCATCCTTACTTTTGCCTGGTGCAACTCTGGAAAAACTTGAGGTAGCAACTAGATCATGGGCTGGGTCTCTATATTGAAGTTTTTTTTTTTAAATTTGTATTGTAAATTACGATTTTTAGTATTGTAAACAAGAACTTTCGACTAATACTAGACAGTTTTTTGATTCGCTGTTTCACATTTGTAAACTATATAACCAGGGATTTATTTTGGAGGAGATGTGGAATTCCCTCCTCGATGTAGAAGTTCGCTTCGCTGTCTCTAACAGTAGGCTTAATGAACTAGAGCACATTAAATATGAAATAAAATTATGCGATTTCGAATGTACGGTTAACTTTTAGTTCGTTGCTTCAAACACGGAGTGACTTAACTCAAAAAATACATTATTTCGTAACTCTATTTATGTCAAACGGTGCTCACTTTTTTTTTTTTTTTAGTTAGGGCTTATGTTATAGTTTATATGTGTCTGTAATGCACCTAGGAATATTCAATTTGTTACTCCACGAGTATCTAGAGATTATTCGAGGATACAAATTTTGGCCGTGAATCTATAAAAGTGCATTTTTTTATTTACATCACTTTGTGTTTGGAGCGACGATTTGACATGTTCAGCTAAGGTGAAAATTTGCAAAGATGTAGTGGGACCAGGGAGCCAACCCGGTACTTTCTTTAGAGGTCAGTGGAAACCCTGTATTTTTCTCTTAATTTCTATTTATTTTTAGCACATATTTTATTTTACGTAGAAAGTATCTATTATGTAATTTTCTATTCTGTGACAGACTAAATCGGGAGGTCTGGATTTATTAAAGGCCTTTTTGCATCTTTGGCCTAGGCCGGAGATGAGTCTGAAGTTTTACACTGTAGGGGGACTTCGTGTCATTGTCTAATTAAAAGCCACAACAATTTAAGGAGTTTCGACGGAGTCTTTCTTAGTGAAAATAATAAAATTCATACCCTGGATAGGGTTTTGCTCACAAGTACGGTTGATTATTCTTTTAGTAAGAGTGACATTAATGCTATTATTGCTATACTGCAAAGATACACACACGTTAATGTACACGGTATTTGCCATACTCATATTGTAACAAATTATCTGTGAATCAAGGGCCCCCTTCCCCTATACCACTGGTTGTCACTGAAAAATGTAGGGCTACGAGAAAATGCCCCAAAATCTATCTTAGCCCCCTTGTACCTCTCAGTTATATCAGTATTGTTTGTATACATATAACCTATACAACCCACCCCCCCTGCATTTTGATCCTGGCGCCGTCTCTGCTCATAAGTCAAGAAGTGATACAAATCAAAAGCGGGTAACATAGTAATGACAAGCGTGAAAAACATGATTTAGAATTTAAAATTTGGTCCATATTAGATTAGACAGTAGGCGATCCAACTATCTGGTCTGGTGATATCTTAATTAAATTTCTTTGCTCTGCTGCCAGTTACGAAAGGTACTGTAATATTTACGAAAAGTTGCTTCAACTAATGAATTTTCTGAGCAGTTATTCAATAAATTGCTACATTATAAAGAGAAAATTGATTAGGCCTACATTAAAGGTCAGACATCTACCCAGTTAACATATTACTAAGTTCCCAGTTTTTTAGTTATTGCACGAAAGACAATCTAAATAAACTACTCCCTTACCATTAATATTGCTTCCAACCTTAATAATAATAATAAAAAAAAGCTGTATGAGCTGGCGTTGTAATTATTTTTATTTATACATATCATATTTTTAAAGTCAGAGTACGGGTAATCAGCTCTAAGGGGAGCATTAATAATAAAGGTGGCCTGGTTCCCTAAATCCCACACTAGTTACGCCAATCTAATACATCGTAAATATTATTAATTTTTCAGCCGTATTTAGAAACGTTTTTTAGAGTGGCTTTCGCTGTACTAACGAGTAACTGACAATGCTAATAATCCGTTGTTAGTCACTTGGTAGTATAGCGCGTCACAAAAAAAAAAGTATTTGAAAATTTTGAATACGCCTTTGTGTGTATGGTTGGAAACAAGAAAAGAAAAAATCAGATGGTATATCTGAAGCTCCACCTAGAACTAAGGAGGAGGAAGTAATAGCCCGTTTTATTCATCTGTCCTCAAGTCGTTTCAAGGGACATTTTTTATCGTAAGATATTTTGATATTATACAATAGTGTTAATCTTGGTCATCGAGCTCTACGTTACGATACTGGAGTAATCGGCTAGCATCGAATGATAAACATTTACCTCGATCGTCCACTTCCAGTCTAATCCAATATGGACCAAATTATCAGTTTTAACTAATAAGTTTTTCACGCTTCTTATCGCTGTGAGGCCCCGTTTTTAATTGTTTTAATTCTTAAGCTATGCATGTACCGGACTGTGCATATAATAGTGCTTGCTGTAAATCATATTAATATTTCTTTCAATAATTAAGACAAATAAAAAACGGGGCCCACAACGATAAAAAGCGTAAGAAACTAAAAATTTGGTCCATATTGGTTTATACTGCAAGTGGACGATCGAGACAAAATGTCCTCTCTGCTCCCTGGCTTCACATATTCTTTAAAGCTTAATGACATCGATCAGTCCAGTATCGCTTTTAGACAGAGGTCAATGCTGTTGCTAAATTAATAGGGTGCTTGCTTCAGTTTTCGAAAGTGACTCAAGGGCACAATCAGTAAAAAGCCATAATCATTTTTTTTTTAAATAGCACGAAAAGGAAAGTCAAATGCATCTTAATAAGCGAAAATAATTATGAAAAAAAAAATTGTCAAATGTATCTGAAGAAAACATTTCCGATAAAATTTTCAAGATTTAAACATGACTGCATTCACTTTTCGATACAATGTGAAAAATTATGTTGGTGTTTACCACATTGTTCTCCAAATCGGTCATAAGATAAGATATGGGCGGTAACTCAAGTCGCTCATATATTACTCTATTATGCAAAAGCATTAGTAAAATATGATAATATTACTTTACAATTAATTATAAAACACTCACCGAACATAATTTTAATGATTTCCGCTTTCCATTACTTTTTCTTCCTCTTTCTTCCTTTCCAGCTGAATTCTTGAGGAACCTCATTTATAAGAAGTCTCCAAAGCATTAGTTTCACACTGTCATTTGTCGTCACGCCGTCAATTGATCTGAAGAAGCTGAACTGAAATAACAACAATATTTAATAAGAAAAAGTATTATTACAGGGAGGAATATAACGAATACTTAAAATTTACTAAAAATGCAATATTTAAGACCATTTAAGCTAGCTATTTTCATAGAATTACAATATTTTCTCAGACCTTTATTTTAAAAAAATGCAAAATACCTGAAGCAAGGTGGGAGATTTGAAGAGGAGATGAGGGACTCCTCCCATTTCGGTCCTGGACTCTAAAATAATCACATTTCTCTCAATATTGTAGCCATATATGTCAAACTATTTAACCTATAACATAAACATTTTAGTGAGAAATGAACAACAAATTCACCGAGGAAATAATTAAAATCTGAAGATCAAATTAAAAACAGCAAAACAACAACGAAAACAATATAGTGTGTATAGAATCTTAATTTGCTTTTGAACAAATAACGGGTCTCTATAAGGTTCGTATTTGGCCGTACAAAATGCTGGAAATAAATTTAATATAGAAACATGTAGTCAATAGCCTGTTATTTCAAAACTTAATGTTTTCCTGACTATGCTTTCATAAATTTAAACCAAGCAAAATTTGAAATTGCATGAGACTCTTTCTTCACATGTCCAAACACACAGTGTACTAGAAAGATAAAATATTCCTTGGTAAGTCCACACCCCTCCAGATTTCAGTTCCACAACCTTAATATAAAATTTCTAAAAAAAAAGCTTGATCAACCGTAGACAGAAACATATAATTTCACACTTAGAAGTCCCTAATTTGAAAATCTTGAAAAAGCCACTGGCAATACGCACTCCCTGAACAAATCCAGTTTAGGAAAACCACGGTAAATCAAACTAATCTGTCCTAAAGTAACATACTATAACTTTCCAGGGTGTTATACTTCCACACACACCCCAACGAGCGGCCGTAGCTCAGTTGGTAGAACGATGGCTTTGCAATTGGAAGGTGACGGAAACGATTTCAGCGGCCGCCAATCCTGACAGACTTGCTGTACAATTTTTTTCCTGTCCCAGGCAAATGCAGGGATGGTACCTCCAAAATGTAACCTGGCGCTCTACCTTCTAAGATATTCTTTCCCTACTCTGTCCCGCCCTGAGCCTAAAATACATAAAGATTATAAATAAAATCAAATTCAATTCATTCCCGCCACACGAAAGTTTATTGCAAATAAACACTGCGATATGACCTGCCGGGTAGCCGTGCGGTCTAAGGCGGTAGGCCAACAACTCGAATGTCCCGGAAGGGGCATGGGTGTGGATTTTAATGGCTAAAACACTACGACACAAGTAGAACCAAGAAACCATGCTCGCACGTAGGAACAGACACACTGACACTCGACAAGTTCGACAACCATTCTTTGAGTGGCATTGACCTTGACTCGGAATAAACACATGATACACAAAGCAATTTGGTGGCGTCTGTTTGAACGTGTACTTCGCATAAGATTTCCAAATATTAATTTTGTTGTGTATCATTCATCTACCCATACCAGCTTATAAGACACTTTTTATAAGGTACCACTTTAAATGTGGTGAGAACATCGTTAACCAGTTTTTGACAATAATTTCAGTGGGAGAAACATGTTCAGTAAATAGATTTTAACATAACCACGCTGTAGGAAAGCAATATCTGGCAACGTAAATGAATTGTTATTTGAAAACCTGTCCTCTCCCACATCTGTTTAAATTGGAAATTTATTTATGACTTTTTGGCATCTTTGGCACAGATGGGACAGCATTAGAACGAAGTCGGCTAGGGCCTAGTTTGAAGGTACCGTCCCGGTAGTACAGCCTCATGTGACTGCAAAAACTTGTCTGGATGGCATTCTGCTGTGAGCGGACCTAGGCCCTTCCAAATATGAAATAATGCTCTACTACCAGAGCTAGGGTCGCTTGGTTTATCCGTCCACTTCCCTGACTAAAACCTTCTCTATTTGCACCAAGAGTGTACAAAGCTGGTACGCACTGCAGCGTTAAACAATTATTTTTCTCTCGTGTACAAGGACAATTTAGTAGCATTTTTATATAAGCAGTAGGCCTAAGCTGTTTCTGTATTACTGTAATATAATCTAACACCATTGGATGGACCAGTTCTCCACACCCTTCCCGATTGATTTCCAGGTATATATTTAAATGTGAGAGATATTATAATGCATGCAATATCACGCACAGTCCCTACATAGTGTATAAGTGTGTTTCGCTGCTGAAATATACCGTAATGAGAGTGTATGGTTCTGTTACCTACTCAGTTATTTTAAGTTTAGTTACCGGTACTATTATATTTTCTCGAGGTTGGCTAAAACATAAACACATACTGTTAAAACATAGAGAAATAACATTATAATCACTCACCTGATTGATTATTTTCTTCTGAAGATTATTCTTTTATTTTGACCACTTTTCTAGCAAATATTGTGACATATCAAAAGTATTTCATCACACAACTTCCCACTAGCAGGCAACTGGCGCAAAACCGTTTGCTGATGCTGAGTCACTAAACAAAGAACAAGCGCCTTTCGTTAAGCTTTGAATGAACAAAAGACAAACGCGTAGCGTATGGAACGTACGTAAAACTAATAGACGTATAATGGATATCAATGAATAGACCAAAACTACTGCAAGCAGCAAAATCAATCTTGAATGTATATTAGACGTATAATAGTTATGGAAATTAGACTTTAGACGTTATCTGGCTCTCTATACCTTCTTCAGATATCTATTATACATTATGTGCTATGTGGGTATGTACCTCAAAAAGGTACCGCTCATGTACCTCCTGTACATTATTCTTATTTATATGTCTAAAATAGAAAAAACAAGGTAATTATATGACCTACATTTTCATGGACCTGAGGGGGGCCCGCTGGCAAATCTCTGCCCCGGAACCCCGCTTGGTCTAGTTACACCCCTGATTCTAAAGAACGCTAATGAAAGCATGGTCGAGAAGAAAAGAGGGATAAGACGAATTCAACTCCTTGACAGCATTAAGGAAGATTAATGGTACACTATTACAAAAAGGGAAGCGCAAAATAGGGATGAATAGGGTTCGATACCAGCGGCCGACCACCTTGACTGAGATTTCTCCAGGGTTTTCCTTACTTACACTAGGCAAGCGCCGGAATGGGACCTTCGACTTAGTCCCTAGACTACTTCTTCTATCATCCTTTCCCCCGACCTGAGATATACAGTACATGCCTAAAGACAAGTAAATAAATTCTAAATCTGGATATATGGGAAGTAAAGAGTTTGACGTGCCTTGGAGGCCTTGCCACTTTCGGCCGACCACTAATGATTCTCCAGACTATATGATTTTGTAATTCATAAACTGGTTGGAGCCACCTTAAAATAAATCTTATTGTCTTTTTGTCCTAATATAGCCCTTCATTTAAACTGGCAGTATGTTTAAGCAAATAGCTGAAGACAAATACGTTTTGTTAATAAATGTTTATTGTAAATGACGAATGCAAAATCTTTACCGCATATTGATTTGAGCTTGAACTCGAGTGCTCCAGGAAGTGGAATGAAATAAGACAAACAAAGTGCTTCATTTCTGCAAGTAACTAACTCTTCTTTCGCCTTGAACCTCAGGGAAGTGTAAAATGGAAAAGCTTTTACACATTGTTGCATTGACTCGTAAGGGGACACAGTAAAATTAAAAAAAAGTAACATTAAAAACAAGAAAGCACATGATTTCAATAGAAATGTGAAAACCGCACAATAAAATAATACTGCGATTTTTCATTGTTGTTTTCAAAATATGGATGCAAATACGTATTGTGTTTTCCAATATACGTTCAGGATTTTCTTTCTCTCTTTCGCTCTCCCCCTACTCTCTCTCTTAAAGTTATTTTATGAGTCCTTGACCCGAAATAATTAACGCAATAATAAAAAACGGAACGTGCCATGGTTTAATAACAATAAGATGCTATTTAAAGACGCAAGTACAAAAAAAAAAAAAAAATAAGCTTACGGCATTGAATTGCATCAACGCCACGTCTGAATCGTTTCACACCTTACGTACAATAACTATGACAGTTAAATTGCAGTTTTATGAATGCAGAACAAATACAAGTATATTGTTAAATGTTATGAAATCATAGATATATACTTTAAATTCATTGTAGGTACGTGCTTTTAATATCTTAACGCCCTTTTAAGATCTGATTTCAGTGTAACGATTTTTATTTCGCCATCTGGTAAAATCATCAAACTTAACCTTCTGGTATTCCCGCCCATTTTTTGTTTTGTTATATCTTTTTTTTTTCCTTTCCTGCCATTTTTAGAAAAGAAAATGACAAAAGAAGATCGAAAACATGCTTCTGGACAAAAGACATGCAATACTTCAAAAGCGAAAAGAAGTAAACTAAAAAAAAAATAAACAAAAGGAAAAGCGAGAAACGATTTCAGAACGTCGCTTCGCACAAGCTTGCTAAAAGGACACAAGATGGCGCTTTTTAAAGTGTTCAATAGGATGGCACACGACTCTTGCCAACTCAAGCAAACAGTAAGTATATTCTAAACGCTACATCTCACCTCCCCTTTTTATACCGAAAGAAAGCAGACTAAAATGGTTTGCATTTGAGAGATTCCTAACACGAAATAAAAATAAAAGACAAGATTTATCTACTGAATATATATAAAAAAAGACCGAATCTTGCCAATGAAGTGGTACACGCTTAAGAAGTTCCTTTCTTCTAGCGGCTACCGTTCGTCAAGTGTTTTCGGTCACGTTTCAACATGCTCTTTCCTAAGTCTTGTCTTTCTTTTCTACTGTTCATCTATGTCTTTTTTTTACTTCTTTAGCGTACTCTCCTTTATCGTTTGCATCCTGCTTCAGCCATTGAAGTATTTTAAAGACTAATGCCAGGAAAATTCACCAAAAAAAGATAAAAATAAAAAAATTAAGCAAACGCAAAAGCATGTCCAATATATATACTTTTTTTTTTGTACTTCGGTACAGAACAAAATGTGATTGTATGAACAATTTAATTCCTTATTTAATTTTTTTTTTGTTACTCGGGATATTTATTTTGTCCTTCAATATTCCTACTCCAAACTGTTTTTTCTGTCTTAAGCCAATATTTTTTGGTCGCGTCAAGAGTTTTAAGAAGTGAGACACAGTACTCTTTTCAAGTACACTTCATCCCTCTTGTGGTAAAATGTGTGTTAACTTTACTGCACCAACGATTTAAAGAAAAAAAGATGTCTTTCTGCAAACATTCAGATTGGAAATACAAGATTAAAGATTCTTTTCTCGAGAGAGAATAGTTTAGGGAAGGGGAACTGACTAGGCGGAAATCATGATGGTCAAAGATCCGACGAGGTTTACAAGTTACTAATTAAGCACTTCTGTCATAGTCTATATAACACATGAAATAACTTTCGGCTTTCTTTAAGAACTACTTTTTTGTTCATGTTATGTTGCTTTTCTGTTTTAATGTTATCTTTGAACTTGAAAGTAAAATAAGTTCGCAAACCAAATAGTTTGTTCAGTAAGTTAAGCCTTGTTCAGTAGTATTTTCAAGGAATAAAATTAACTGATCTTATTACCGTTTTTATGAATAGATAGTATTTGCTATATAGATTGGAATATCAATAATTATAACAAAATTTAGGTCTTGTATTTACATTACTAAAACAGATACATTTGCTGACAAGGCAAGATAAAAATATGAAACAGGTAAGATATTATAGCTTCGACATTATATCAGGATCTTCCTCAGACAATTCACATCTGAAACCTTCACTCATAGGTCATCTAGTTAAACCACCACTCGGTGGTCACCTAGTTAAACCACCACTCGCTGGTCATCTAGTTAAACCCCACTCGCTAGTCATCTAGTTCAACTACCACTAACTCTCTGATTGTCTCTCTTTCGGCTTGTCTCTCTTTCTGTAACTTTTGTCTTCTGGTCTCTGGATTATCAACTGATCTCATCCGATGAAGTCCAATGCTCCCGACATTTTCTCTTTAACCTTTAATAAACGCTAATTCTAACACATGAATATTCTCATCTGTAGTTACAAGATATTTGAATTCCATTAACACAGACAGAATTACTAGCTACATCAGAACAATTCTTGACTCCACACTTACAATTGAGTATGTTCATTCTCCTGTCGAGCTTTTTCATAAATCTGCTTTTTTCTTCCGGCTTTGCTGTACCCAAACTTCTTTTTGCTTTGCGTTAATTCTTACTTTTTTGTTTACGAAGAGAAGATTGACTTATGGATCAATCCATAATATCAGAAACAAGTTTGCTAATGGGGTAGTTTCGTCTGTTTTGGTCACTTCTCTCACAGATGCAACCCACATTTAATGTGATTTCTGATAATAGGTAAATCCACTCCAGACAGTCCACTACTTGGCTCCAGTAGGTGATGCAAATGAGGCGAAGTTTCTTTTTTGCCTTTAATCTGGTCGTTTCAGTTCATGTTTTTAAAATATACTTGTGCTATTGTAAGGAACTACTACTCGTTTCGACATATTAATCGTATAGGGAATAAAACAAGTTTTTGTTTCCGTTTAATGGTTTAGAATTACTTAATTGTTCATGTGAGTTCTCAATTTGGAAGAAGAGAACCTTTGAAAGATGGAACGAGGTCAACAACCAAAATGTCTCATTCAAACAAAAGTTATTATCACATAATTCTAATCGTTCTGTAAATATAATTTCTATATACTTATTTGCTAGAACGTTTGAGGTCAAATTGATATAGATAAGTAATAATTTAAAGCGGGTTTAAACAATTATATTTTAATTTTCCACCCTAAATTGCATATTTTTTTTCTTTCTTTAAAAAAAAAACGTTATCACAAGTCCGGCGTTTTGGCAAGATATATGTATTTTCTTGTAGTAAGTAGAAAATAAAGGAAATTATTAAGTGAATCGCATTGCAAATGCCAAAATGGGGAACCTGACACTATTTTTACTTTAGGTAAACCTCTAGTTCAAATGTACAGAAAGGTGTAGTTTAAATTTATCCACGAGAGATCCTTACCTGGAGCAATGCAAATGAACTTTCAAACCTATGGTAGCTAGGGAATTATTTCTTTCTTAATGAATCGAGTATTCCATAGAACACTAACGTTCTACACGAAAGACAAGAGAAAACGTCTTTTCCATTAATTCTCAAATTTCTTCAATCTCTTTCAAGAGATAAATTTAGCCAATTGTGTTTTCTATTACTGGTAAATAAAATACGAACAAAAGACTACAGTTCACTAGGGATCGAACCCTGGATCACATATTAAGACTCAAAGACTTACACGACAACTTACGTTCAAAGTTAATTTTTAAGCTCTCGTTATATTGTATATTTGTGGTACGCAAAACAAAGGGAAGTGAAACCGCAGTATGACATCATTTTTAACAAAATGCTGCTGTGTTCTTCTGCTTTGAATATAATTCTTGCATCTGTGTCGTATATTAACGACTGCTAGCTTGGTGGTTCCTTACACATTCTATACAAAATCTGATTTCGTTTGAAGTTACTACTCTTTTACTAAAGAGAGCTTATATAATAAAAACCAATGGAACGTACAGGATTCGAATTCACCTTAACTTGGTTTGTTTTCAGAAGGCAAGTACTTTGAATGTTGGCCACGTTTTACTTTGTTTTTTATACGGAAAAGTGTCACACATCGTTACCCACCTAAATTCTAAAACTGTCAGAAAGATTCCTGATAAGGTCATGCAATCTAGCTACATGCACATTTCAAGAAACATGATGGCCTGAGTCAAAGATGTCTAAAGTCCATAAATTAATGCAATTCAATTTAATTCCAGTAGCATGGCTGATAAACAACATTCCGTGTTGAGGAATACAGGAAAATGTAAGAAAGTCTCGAAGTGGGACGCAAACATGGATCTTTTCGTTAGAAATCCAGCGTCTTAGTCTTACCGGTTCGGCCAAACTACCACTGGAATTAAAGACCAAAACAATACATTATACAGAGGCAGAACAAGCATTGTACGAAATCTGGAGATTTAAAGAACTTATTCCGACTATTTATACCTAATACCATATGTTTAAATAAAATTTTTAACATGCATTTCGTAGCAAATCAATATATTTAATGCAAAACGCTTACTGCATTTCTTTATGGGCGTAATTCCCAAGTGTCCCAAGTTGCACTCCATGCTAGGTGAACACGCCGCCTAAATCAAAAGTGAATCGACATCGCATCAAGTGGGATAAAATACGCTGCATGCTTGATGTGCATGTCCACCTAAGTCTCATGTAAGGACCGACATCAAATTAAGTGAGTTAAAGTTTGCCAGTATTAGTCGACATTAACAATGTGGGCACATCGTTGTTCTACTTGTGATGTTTCTAACATTAAAAAAAAAAACATATTCATTCCATTCCGTTAGATCTACCTGCAACAAACTAGGTACGTATAAACATTATTTGACACAATTAAAAATATTATTTGTGTATGGTTCTTTACAATCCATACCTATAAATAGTTTAAATGTATTAAATTTGAATTAGAGATTTTGTCCACTTACACTGTCTTGTTTAAACAGTGTTACATTCATTTTCGCTCATATAGATATATTACATCTGCTTACCTTTTTGTATTTCAACAGACAGAATATTACAAGATATAATACATTTTTAAAGTATTTTCGGCTCCTAGTGGAGAGTGTGAACATACATACCACCGTGCTATTAAAAACAAGAAAAAAAACCACTCTGGTGTAAAATCACCTCACGAAAATGAATATTTTCTCCTATTAATAAAAAACCCTCTGTGTCAGTGCCTCTATAGTAACTTTTGAGCGTAGTATAATTCTGGTTGTTCCATTCCTTTCCAGAAAATTCTTCCATACATACAATATATTCGAATACATGCATGTTTTAAACTGTCTATATTGTTTCGCCAGGAACTTTTACACATTTTAATGTTAGCATATTTTATTCTTTGCATAAGGCGAAACGCTAGCAGTAACAACTGTCAACTGTAATTGCACTCACACATATTTGTAAGTTATTTATCTTCTTCCAATTGGACATTTTAATTAAAAGTATCATACCTGTCTTGCACTTAATTTTTTTCCAGGTATAGGTCTGTTAATTTCATCTTATTACATAGCCCAGTAACAAACAAACGTGTTTTAGACATTGATTTTTGGTTTGGTTCGTTTATTAAACATCGGTTAAAAAACGAACGTTTAATTTTAAACCATATTTCAAAAAAGATTTGATATTGCTAATAAGATGTTAATTCAATGTATATGATTTAAAACAACACTGGCATCAATAACGTTTATAGTCACAGTTTGCTCTTAAAAGTCTTTATATTTATCTCATTATAAACTACTATAATCTTTTACAATGGTCGAAAACACATCTCCTTCCCTTCCACTGCGGAACAAGTTGTATCACGTCCTTCCACCTCGAAGCCAGCCACAAGTCTTTATCCACTGATCCATGGAACCAACTTGCCTCGACTGACACCAGACACAAGAAATACTATCTGTATTCAAACAATACATAGAATCACAAATACTTTTCCCGAACCATGAAAACAAACAAAGTTATTACAACGACTTTAATTTAATATTTTTTCTACTTGTTAATTAGGGATCAGAATTCCCATTGATTGATAATATGTTTCCATCCCTTTATTGTTTATGGCACAAATTCACATTAATTATTATTTTATATGTAATCAAATTAACACTAAGTTGTGCATTTAAGGCTAATTTGTTAATATTAATATATTTGATTTCATTTTAAAACATGATCAGCAGATAAAAAACTAGCTTTCTAAAATTAGTTAAAGTGAATCTAATCGAATCAATCTAAAATTCCCAGGGTTCGCAGGGTCACCCGGGAGGGACTTGTACCCCATTGGGGGATACTATCGTCTTTTGGTAACTAACAATTATTTAGATAGAACTTTAATATTAATTGGTTCACTAGTTAGCAATTTCTCAAATCGGACACCGCACCTATGCCCAGCTACCCCAACTAAGCAAGCACCCAGGGAACACATCCAGGTTAGGAAAGATTAGATTCGACTGTCCAAAAATGATTGGATTGGAAGTGGAACAAGAGCTGAGCCAGTACACGTAATTTAGGGTAAAACGGAGTAATTAGCACATTTTTGGGGGGGAATAGGCATAAAAGCCTAGATAAAAAATTACCAGACACTTGAAATGTGCATGTCTTAAGAAACACAATATCATTAGGATATGAAGACTTGCTTTATAATCCTGCACCAGTACTCAGTTTGATATTTAGGATGTTGGGTAACACAATAGAAGAAAATAAAATACAGACATATATATATAAGAACAAACACTTCACATTAAGGCCGAGGACAGGATAGGGTGTAGTAGATGTATGTTAGAATGTTGTAGGCCGCTACCTAGTTTGTAGGTACTGTTCCGGTGACACTGAGGAAAATCCCTGAAGAATCCTGTGAGGGTGTGTGTCGACTGGCACTTCATCAATTCCAATCTCTCTGGTACCCACAACAGTTCCACTGGCCTCATTTTTTTTCACAATGGTTTGTCTAATGTTAGCAAAAGGTTTATTTATCTTCATTTAATATCGCACATTACATCACATTTCTTTTAAATGACCAGTTGCGTGGAATGCACTGAAAATATAAAGGAAAAACATGCTACGCCTATCAGGAAACAATATCATCTATAGTAGTATGTTTCTACGTACATCACGTTTCTGACAATTTATTGGAATGTATTCCATATTTATACTGCAATCACTACTTTAACAATCAGTGAAGTATGGTGCTTAATACCCCAGGTATGCTGGTGCTAATTACTCCAGCACGTGTATATAAGATCTTTCTAATCCTATCTCATTGTTACTAAAGTTTATGTGGTGTGCAGCTCATGAAATTGACAGTAAGCTTTGTAGTTTACATTTATATATTTTACTCTTATCTCCTTTTAATATTAATTACTTCATTCTTTTTCCAAGATGTACTTTAGCTGAAGAAATTTGATGAGCCCAGTTTTTGTAACAACATACACACCTTACGCTCTCTTCCCCTTCAAATAGGCAATACATTTCTTCTACATTTTATGCTTTATTTGAAACACCTATGGATCATGGTACATGCACTTTAACTTTCTCAAGCTCAAAATTCCAAGATTTTATTCAACAATTTTAAAATTTAATTTCGAAGGTACATCAAATTATTTGTTAAATGATTGCTTTTTTATTTAAATATTCCAGGCACCAACGATCTTTTAATATCCTAAACAATTTCCTTCTGTATCCAAACCCGCCAAGTTTTTCAACCGAACCTTCTACCAAAGTTGAACTGGAAGAAAATAGATTAATTTAACACAAACACAACCCAATAAACCAAGACATTCAATAAAACAGTCGCCACTAATCCGAATAACCGACAAAAGCACTGATATTCAAATGCTAAGATCGGACTCCTAAAATATAGTATATTAGCCTGTCTCACCCAAACTTGAACTTCTCAACGACCTACACCTTTTTAATAACACAAAAACAGACGCAATTCCTCTAAAACACCACCACTCTAATCTCAAAACGAAAAGAAAGGAACTAGAATTGTATTACCTGATACTGACCAAAAATTTCTCTGTCCCGCCTTCAATCTCTCGACATACTCTTAATTCCAATCTCTAATCAAAATGAATTTTTAAACAAACAAGGTCATCGAGAAGAACACTAGATCACATTGAATTCACGCACACTAAAACGTTAAGATGAAGAGATCCAACCCTCTATCACTCGCTCGATATACTCTCAATTACGTCAAGAACCGACAAGCACTTCGAACAAAACAACTCAATTAAGCTAGATAAACAATTCCACCTCAGAGACTCGATACAGCAATCGTACACAACCTTTGGAATGATTACACTCAGAACTAAGAAAAAACCAGCAGCACCAAGCTGACTCGCGCCGCACGATCAGACCAATATATTAAAACCAAAACCCTTAGAGCCTGATCCAACCCAGAAATCTCAATTGTACAAGTTTGACCGCAAAATTCCCAAATTCAATCAAGAGGTCCAAAATGTAACACTCAAACCCAACAATTCTCGACCGGGAAAATCAAACGCGACTTTTCAACGTTCCACCACAACCATTCCCACCAATGACAAAACCTGGATTTTATAGAGCTTCAATCTGCCTCGGATACACATAATATTATCAAAAACCAAGCAAAACCTTGAAATGTCAATAATACGCGACGTTTGTCAATAAGTTATAATAATATACTATATATAACGATAAACATCCAATATATTAAAACAATTCTCTATGTTTGATCAATGCACCTGCTCGAAGACTTAATCTCAGGGTTCGTTTGATTCCTTTCGGTTCTTATATTCAATGCTTATGCTGAATTAAGCAGGCTTCTGTTAGTATAGAATCGTGAAGGGAAAGAGACTGCCCTGCTCCAAGTCTGCTCGCACCATTCATACTTCCTTGTGCAGTGGAAGCTACAGCAAATCCCTTACGTTGATATACCCTATGAGGCAATCAGGTTTTCTACTTTCTTATTTTGGTGTTATTCTTGTTTATTTTCTTATTTATTGCCTACAAGAAGTTTTAAAAAAGGGAAAACAATATTAATTAATTTATTACGCTATGTTTTGCCTGTTGCTGACTTTTGTGTAGTGTAATGATAGTTTACAATTTGTAAAGTAGATGTCCCTACTTCGAATATGTGAAATTAAAGAGTAAAATGGTAATATGGAGTAATGGAAGTTAGTTTTCTTTATTACAATGATGGCACGACAATTTTCTAATATGACTACAAGCAATTAGCAAAATGATTAGTTAATTTAAGTCATTTATTCTTTGTTACTGGCCAACTGTCATAACTAATTATTGAAATTATTTGCATGGCATCAAAAATCTTGCCATAGGCTTATTCATATGTTCAATACAGTTGATTATGACCGTTGGCCAGTAACAAAGAATAAATATACAATTGTGCATTATCAACCCCAGGAAATAATAACTTTTCTAAATTATTTGATGTGAAAGATTTCGGACCTACAGCTTCAACTGATAGCCAGACAGATATAGATGCAAACACTCTCCTAAAACAAAATGCAGTATGATAGTGACCTACCTACAGTAAAAAAAAAAAGGATTGAAAGATCAAACACCGATGACAATAAAAAATAACAGAATTAGAAAATCAGGTTTTTGAAGATAAGAAATAAACAGTTATAATCAGAAATATATATATTAAAAAAAACAATTTACAAACCCACTCACTTTACAAAGTTTACGATCTACCACAGTACAAGACATGGAACCTATAATATATCCAATATAGAGGAATTCGGACATACGCATCCACTTTCAAAATAAACAGACCAAAAACTACCTTTCTTCAAAGTTTCAAGGAAGAAGAATTTGGTCAGAAGACCAGAAGAAAAGAATATGACTCAGCTCTTAAATAGTACAAAAACTAGGACCAAAACCACCTTCACCGGCGTAATAAGAGGACTTCCCACTTATGTTAAAATGGAGGACCTTAAAAATCACTTCAAAACTCACAAACTACCGATTTCAAACATCATAAGAGTTCTCAATGATAGAGGCCCTTTATCTTTGGCAAGAATTTTCACACAAGATCCAACTTTTCTCAGTTACTCACTAACTCACGGAATATCCATAGGTTTTAATCGATATAAAGTGAAGGACAACTCGGGCAACCGCCAGACCGATGCCTTGCAGTACTTGTTTTCTTTATCAGGAAGAGAGGAATTGTACAAACACTCCTCACTGTTACAAATGTGGAGACAATCACCATAGTTATAAATGTTCAATCACACCGAATAAAATGTATTGTGCCACATGCAGAAGACAGGGACACCGCATGCCGGCCTCGAACTGTCCGCTGAGACCAAAACAAGGCAAACCAATGTCAAACAAAAAGATTTTCCCCTCAAACCAAGACGCCTACAACTTGGCAGCTTTAATGCAAAATAATGATGAAATCAGTATAGTAGACCAACTTGGCACACAGAAAATTATAAAAGGAATCAATGAGAAACTGATGGATTTAACACATATCATTACATAATGGACTTGAACAGCATTGACCCTTGCCTTTCCAACAGCATCTCAACAAATACTCTCATAAGCCATCAATACTGCATCAGAAGAGATACTAAATTGTCGCCTCAACATAGTACAATCCGTTGACGGCCACATCTTTATAGGAAATGAACCGTATGTAAAGGAAACGCCATGTTACTTAAATGAAAGAAAATGAAATTCAAACTCAAAATCCAAACCCGAATCTAAATTCTTATCACAATTTACCTTTTTCTTATTATTCTTACACATAAGTAGTAACACATATATAGTTGAGCCCATATTTTTTCTTAAATATATTTTAATTGACCCATCCGAACATTTAGTCGCCATTAGATTTACATCTTATACATTTATTGTACACATTTTAATACATTTATTACACTTCCAGTCGATACAGTTTTGAACACCCAAAACATTAGATCAAAACACCAGTGTTACCTGGTTGGGTGCTGATTAGGCATGTGGGTTCGATTCTGAGGATGGAATATACTAAGATACTTCCCTAAAAGATACATTTAAGCACCAAGGACGAAAGTAGCTCTTCAGAGCTAGATGTCCCGTCTGGGTGGCCCTGCGAGCCCCGAGGTAATTTTACTTTCCTGTTTGATGTAGAGGAACTGTATTTTATCTTTTACCCTCTGATAATAAATATTTGAAATTACTTTTTCGGTGTTTTCCTTATCGTGTAAAGGTGACACTAATATAGTTTGCCTAGGAAGCTGAAAAGCGCTGCAGCAATCTCATATTAGTTGACTGTACGGGCTTTTACGCAAGTTCTTCTGTAGCCACCACTACGTGGAATAGACTTGGGGCACATCAACTGTCCGTCTTCGCGTTCATGTACGGTAGTCGAGTCTCAGTGATAGAGTTCTGGTCGTCCTGAGATGTTGAACAGGTAGGACATTCATGTAAAGTAAAGACAAGAGGAAATATAATTCGAACCACGCAGCGACTACAAGTTGGCATTATTGATTTTAAGTGTCTAAGTAGGAGCAACATAAGAAAGTTCTTTTACAACGTAACATCCCCTCACAAGAGATATCTGAACTTAGACGCAAACAAGACTAAAAGGGCCGTAAGACACTACAGTCAAGCCCAAATCTCATCCCAACACGTTGAGATTGAAGAAAAAAACAGGTACTATGCTCTCTGAACATTTATTAAATATGTACTAAAAGCTCCCTACAATAGCCAAACATCATTATTTACATACTGAAAATATTATTTTCTGCAATTCCGCAACTTCAATTGCTTCGTTCATTAAAATTCAGACAAACTTTTATTGAAATTTTAGCCAATCCTATATATTATTAAATACATCTAAATACAAATTCAATTCTTACCAAAATTAAATCTTTCTATTATTTTAAATAATCCACATCAACATCACAATCCTCTATTTTGGTTTTCAAAACTAATCTTTATCAATCAAGTTGGTTATATCCAAATTTCTGCCGTTTAAAATAATTTCAAGTTGCCTTATAATAATGTAAAACGCTCACAATAGTAAAATTCTAAATAAATTAAATTTTCTAAATTAATTTTCAACAATGTAAATGAAGTAAATTTCTCTCATTAAAATTAATTAAATAACAAAATATAAATTTTTCTGAGCTCACACCGTATAACTTATATCAACGTACTTCCGGAAACAATAATCCAGTACTCCCACTCCTTCCTTCGAACTGACATTAACCTAGCTTGATACAAGCTGGGTTCTACCTTGAAACTTCCCGTTCTGTAATTCCGATTAGAAATACCAAAAAATACGGCCAATTAACCCTCACTGGGTCGATGGAGTTATCCAAAACAACCAAATAGTATATAATATTTTTGAAATTTCATTACGTTTTTCCATTACGTAGAAATGTAGCATGAAATACTGATACATGAATCTTCTACGTCATATAAGGAAAATCATCATCTGATTGGTTTGACGTCATCAATTTGTACTATTTCCGTAGATATATGTTACCTTCCTTATTCAGAAGTATGAAGACTAGAAAAACAAGAAAGAGAAAGAACATTCACATCATCACTTAACGAAATAATTAATATACAAATCTGCAGAACACACTTCAATAAGTTAAAACACCAAAACATGATTTTAGTTACAGAAATTGCTCGAAACAATGACAGGGGTCAGTCTTAACTTGCAGTGCTCTTCTTATCGCTAGTTTGTGTGACTTTTGATGTCTTGACAATGTGGTGCAATTAGTTAACGCACGCAACTTTTATTTTTTTATACTTTCATCTAAGACTGTTCGAATCCTATCAAAGGCCATGTTTTATTTTACTTCACGAAACGCAAGAGGAACTGCAATGAAATAGTTTTAATTGATATTTTTGTTTCTTACGTGCTTTAATTATTATTTTTTACAATGACCTATTAAAACTATTAAATATATTCAAGGACTACAAGTAGTACGTTAAATTGTTAACAGATGGCAGTAACAACCACTGTTAATGCATATGCTTTTAAGTTATTGAAAAATGCTTCACTAGCATTCATTGAAAAAAGTATACGATTGTCGCATGTAAAAGCATACATATTTTACAGAAAAAAGAGGTAACTCTTTTTAAATTCAAGAGTTCTAAGAAGCATTATTAGAAGATATCTTATGATTTAATCATGAAAAAACAGGTTCTATAAATTAGTGCTGAAGTTACCAAAATATGTCAATCTCTGAAAGAAGTATTAAAAGTAAAAATCAATTTTAAATGAATAAAACGCACTAAATGACGTGTTAAGACATGCAGAAACGCTATTCACCAATTATACTATTTCTTTCGATCCATATCTGCTATCTGCTGTTAACAATACTAACAAATCAAATACCATTTATATGTTAATGAGAAGCAGTCAGCAGATTGATTACGTCATAACATGGTGGCGTCCGATTAAGGGCAAGAGTGAGACTGTTTCGAAACAAGGCTTTATTACTCTTGACAAAAGCATCACAGGAAGAAAAGAAAATGTTTTCCGTAGTCTACTTTAACAGAAGATTTTCTTATTGCAATAAAAGAATACTAGCGGAAATTTCAATTATGAAGTTAAAATTCAAGAACTTCTACATTCAAATCATTGGCGCTACGGTAGCACAGTGGCACCAGATCACCTTTAAACATAGTGCAGGCATTCTTAAAGTGAATAAGGCAAATGGTATATAAAAATATAAATTCAGTAGCTTTTGGAGCGAGAGAAACTAACTCGCTACAACCTCCAATTGCATCAGCTAGCTGAGAAAAATGAATTCTGGTGCTTTTTATCCCTGGTGCTTATTACCCGGTTTTACGCTAGTTTAAGAAGTCGTATGTATATGGGAGATAATGTTTCTGATTAGGTTCTGGATGGTCTTCTTGTAACATTGTAGATGTGACCTCTTCTACGTAGTTCATTAAGTTATGTGACCATAATGTGTGCGATAGGAAGTGATGATGCCCATGTTGGTGTTCATTGCTGCTTAATTCGTGGCTAGGAGGGATATGGTTTGATGTTGTTTTTGTAGAGTTGTCGCTGCGTAGAGTTTTAAGAGTTGTCGAATTATATTTCACATTTATTTTGACATGTTCTGTGTAATTTAGTTCGTTATTTGGTGACGTTTTGTTTTTATTTTTTGATAAATGGTTCATTGTCGACATAGACGTGTTCGTCCACTGACTTCAGAACATTGAGACGGCACTGAAAGAGTTCTTCTGAGACAACACTGATTGCATGATTTCACTTGTTTCAGTGACTCTAAAGGTAGGACCAAAGTTAAGACGGTAGAGACCCATTTTGTTATTATATTGATACACTCGTTAACCTTTTCGTTTATTATAATTTCTGTCTTTTGAATGGCAGTTAAATCATTAAGAGGTGTGCATTGGTTGTTTTTAAGCTTGTCAGCATAAGTTGTCTCCGCCTCGTTCGTCCGGAATATTTTTTTCTGGCAGTTTTTTTTATTTTCTTTGTTTTGGTCTTAAGGGACAATTTGAATGTGAAGCAGCGATGCTATGATCTTGTTTCCTGCAGGTAGCAAAGTAGATCTTGTTGGGTTGAATGTTGTATAAAAGTTATAGAGTGGTAATCTCCACATTTATAACAGTGTGGTTTGTTAGTGCAATATGTTTCTTTGCGATATTTCATGCAGTTTTGCATGGCAAAAGCAGTGGTGGAATTCTGAACCTAATATCAATGATACATTTAACACAAGTGATTGATTATAAAGTAAAATACCTGAGTCCGCATAGCCCCCAAGCGGGACTTCTGGCCACCATCGGCCACTTTCGTCCTTAGAATATAATAATAATTGATTTATATATTTAGGATTTATATACAACTCTCCAAATCTAAAACATACCTGGACACATACCCCCCCACACACACACACAAAAAAAAAAAACCGCAAATCTACCCTAGGTTAACTAATTTGTACTATTAATTTAATTATTAATTGCAAATTACCTTGAAAAGAATTTAAATTATATAAATAATTTAGAATAAATTGTTATTGAGATCCAGAGTGTTGTTATCATTTATTAATTTGTGGTAGCAGAAATTAATTTTTGGATCCTGCGGTTTAGCAATCTATTTGTTTAAATGTATTCTATATGATTTCATTTCACGAACCTGTCTATGCAGGTTTATTTTGGTTCGTTTTTTTTTTTTTTTCATTTTTAGTAAAAGCTTTTCTGCCGATGAGGACGTGTCCATCTACTGATTTTATGATGGTGAAATGACACTGCAGCATTTCTTTAGAGGTGAGGTTTAAATCAGTTTGCAATTTTGTGTTTAGATTGTCCGGAATGAAAGATCCGTAAATGCCCATTTCGTCAATGTTGCTGAGTATTCCTGAAATGTATGTTTCACAAGAGAGTAGATGTTTTGCACAGTAACAGGTTTATTATCTCGTTCAATTCTGTGAAAGTTCTTATTTAGATTTCTTTGGACGTAATGGGCAGATAGCACTGGTCGTTCTGTGTCCATTCTTTTTACAAGATGCGCAGTAATAAGGGTTGGGTACCACAGTACAAGTATAACTCGGATGAGGTTTCCCGCATTTATAACCATTAGCACTGTTAGGGCAAATTGTTTCATCATGGTAGTTATAACATCGATGACATGGAAAAGGTCTTGCAATTGATTTCGAAGCTTAGACTTTGTAGCGGAAGAATCAGATGGTTAATCCATTGGTGATCAGGTCGCAAACCAAAGTTGGGTCTTTTGTGTATAGCCTAATTAATGGAAGAGGACCTTTTCCTCCTTTTATTCTCGTTATGTTTGTTATGGGCAACTTAGCTTTTAAATGGTTCTCGAGTTCTTCTATATTTGAATTTATGGGGATATTTCTTACAATACATGTACATGTAGTAGTTGTTATTAGTATTTGTGGTGTAGATTTTTTGTCTTCCAGAATATCGATTTTTGCCTTATGACCAAAAATTGTTTCTTCAAAGGTTGTGATGAATTTGATTTTGTTCGAATGATCTTTAAATGAGATTCGAGGTCCTGTATTATTGTCGGATGGAAAAGCAGTTAAATCTATGTTAGGTGCCTTTGCAGTAATTAACGAATGGAATTTGAGAGAAATTGATGTATTTTTAGCGACATTTTTTTTTATCAGTATTGCGTATTTAGTGTGACTGGTATTATCAATATTGGTAACATGTGCCCCCCTTCTCTGTAACTTTCTGTTGTGCTTCTTCCGTCGAAATGCAGTGTGATCTTGTGGTTCTCTCTTCGTTCTCGGATACTCCTATTCGCCTATCGGAAGTGTTAAATCTCTCGACCGGTTGATTATCTCGTAGTGTTTTTGGATTTGTTTGAGTTTTCTCTGGTAGAGGAGGAAATTCGTTATCGGAAATGATATGCTTTCCTGTAGAGAAGGTCTTCAAATCTAACTCTGAATCAATTTCTATAGTACCCGTAGGCCCGAATTGTAATGTATCAAATGCGTCTCTAAAATTAAGATACTGTTAAAATCGTGAAAGTCAATTTTTATCTCTTGCGAAAGAACACAAAAAGTTTAGTCTGAACACTTTTTAAAATAGTATGCTTTGTACTGCCTATATGTAGTACACTGAAAGTAAAAACTATACATTAACTGTATTCCGCTTGTTTCAAAATGACATTCAATCTAAAGCATAGTTGCCAGAAGAAAAATATCAACATCAGTGCAATCTATTGGACACTAGGTGAACAAGCAATATGACCTTGACTTTCTTTAAAGCCGCAAGTAAAAACGGATTACATGGAAGGAAGATATCATTTATTCGCAATTTCAACAGACTAGAACCAGGATCTTCGTTTGGTCTTCTTGACAAGTGGGTGGCAAACGGAGCCAGCGAGCGAGGGAGGTCATCCAGTAGCCTTTTGGTTAACGCAAATGCAGACAGTATTGATTAACTTTGGGAGCATTCCAAACCGGTGTGTTAACTGCTTGTTTTTTCTTCACTTCTCTCCCTACCTTCGTACACATAATTTTAACGTTACGATTCTCGCCTTACTCATTTTATAGTCACATACACAAAAAACATTCTAGCTTTGTTGCATTTGTCATGGAGCAAGAAAAAAGAAATACAAAATTATTTTTTACCACCTCAATTGAAATTCGCACAATAAGTTTGTTGTGATGTTGCAAACGCAATGGTTCATCAGTGTCCTGCTGATTATTTTTTTTTCTCTTTCTACCCAGAGAATGAGAGAGAGAGAGAGAGAGAGAGAGAGAGAGAGAGAGAGAAGGAGAAATACGTGTACGTAGTGGTTTTGTAGTTATATAAAAGTTAATGTTTCACAATATGTGGTATTCATGCTTCTAGAGGTCTTGACATGCCTCCCACAGATTGTCAAGCCTGCAAAGACGAGAGAGAAAAATGTTTGTAAATTAATCATTTTATTTTTCACAGACAGCAATTATTAAAGTGTAGAGAAATGTTTAATAAAATGTATTCCGTCATGTTTTTTTTTTCCTACTAGTCTAAATAAATTCTTTCGTAAAACTTTGGAGTATTGCGAAACAAAGATTTATATTTAATAATAATAGTGTCGTCAGCAGATGAGTGGTTTGACTCATCACTTTGGAATTAACGGGTCTAGGGTTCGATTACTAGTAAGGTACATACAGATTTTGTGCTTACGGACTTAGTGATCGTAGCTCAGTTGATAATGTTCGGTTGACTTCGCATTTGGGAGGTCTTGGATTCGATACTAGCAACCGGCCAACCTGGCTGAGGTTTTCCAGGGATTTTTTCTCAGTCACACTAGGAAAGTGCCTGATAGTACCTTAAACTTAGGCCATAATGGCATCCTTTTCCTACCCTATCGCAGCCAGTGTGTCTTTCAGGAAAAGTGTTGTGGGGGTATTTTAGATCTTTAGAGAGGGTAAAAGAGAAGAGAGGGCGTAATTCTAGTAGAGCAATGAATGAACCCCATCTGTTACAAAATTTGTTGTTTTTAATTGGGGTGATTGATTGTCTGGGGGTAATACCCCTGGTCACCCCTCTGAAAGAAACACTGATCCCAGCCTCAGCCATAGATACCTAAAGGTTACAAAATAATAATTAAATTCAACTTCGTTTTAGTGTGTTATCTCCATACGGTGGCAATGGCAAACCACCATAGGTTCATCCTGACCAGCGATTTAGAGCTCTTACAACACACAAATAATAGTTTATTGAAAACTTATTAGCAAACACATTCGGAAATCATGTTCCCTGCAAGCGACTCCTGCCTGAAGTTCAAAGTACCATCATGGGAGGAAACCAAACTAATTCTGTCATGAAGGCAGTTTATTTAGGAAATCGATCCCGAAACCTTTCGATTTCCAGGACACTTCTATTCAGTTCGATTGCTCGGTCTATCTCTGTCAAAAGTTGAACTTCGTGGAATGAGATATATTTAGGCTACGAAACTTACTAGATCTATAAAGCATTAGTTTAAAAGGAACGAAATTTTTCTCAAGGTGGTAGTCTTGTCTTCAAGCATCGTACGGAGCCGCCGTAGCTCACTCGGGAGGTCCTGGGTTCGATCCCACCGGCCTACTATCCTGACTGAGGTTTTCCTAGGGTTTTTCCTCAGTCACACCTAGGAAAATACCGGGATGACCCCATCAACATAGACCCGGACCGACACCTTCTCGAATCCTTTCCTCTCCCCTATCCTGGCCTGAGCCTTAGATGCCTAAAGGCCATAAATAAAATTCAATTCTAGCATCGTCTTGTGATTGTTTAAATCCTAGCCATGCTGGCTCCGTATCAGAGGGATACGTCCTCTATTAGGTAACTGGTTTGCAGGAAGGGTGAGGAGGATGAGGAGTTGAGGTTGGTCTAGGAGGTATATTAATACTTTTATTGCTTTATTTCATTTCATAACTTCCTTTCCATTTTTTATTTCCTGGTTCGAAATTTAACTAACTAAGAAAGGAGCTCGCTAGATGGATGTCACAAGGTTGGTTAGAAATTGCTCCTCACTATTTTCCTTCTTCACTCGTACAGATTTATACTTGTTGTATTTAAGAACGCATTTTTAACAACCTTTTGAACAATGCAGTGTTACCAACTAAGTAGTATTGCAGTGTAATTATACGAATTTTGTTTCTACACAAATATTGCTTCATCTAGCGAACTCTTTTTAAATTAAATTTCAAATCATACAACGCTACGCTAAAAGTCAAGATTACCACTACATGTTCTTATTTTCATTAACAATAATATTCTCCTGATAGTGGGTAGATCACTCAGATCATTCGTTCCAGTCAGTGTTGTCAGGTGGAGGAAAATTTCCCTGAAAACGGGAAAATCTGGACCACATGATGAATGAAAAGGGAAAAAACAAAAATCGGGAAATTTTGTTGAGTCTTTTTTGTTCTAATTTTGAAAGTTAACTTTGCAGGTGGGAAATGTGTTACAAGAATCTGGAAATTTTTCAGCATTTTGAAGGAAAGATTCCACCCAGAACCTGGTGAACGCTTTTCTTTACTACAATACATCGTTTCATAGTTAATAGTTTAGGTTCTATCCGACTTGTACTCAGGACAGACGCGACCATAAACAAAAACTAGGCGATCCTATTTGCATTCCTTTTTTTAAATTTTCCAACTATTATTTCAATCGTAATTGTCAATATATTATTTCTGTGCAAATAATGTCTTAACCAGTTGCATTTCAGCTCCAATATTACCTTTTCCTTTACCTTAGCCAATATATATTCATACCACGTAACTTTCGAATTGATATTACTTTTTATTCTCTTCCATGTTCACACTTTCGAAAGTTTCTTTTCGTCAGTTCTTCGCACAATTCATGTTTTTCGCGTTCTATGTAAGCATTACTAAAAAAGCAAACAATTGTTTTACAAATCTTTATTTATCAGTTCAAGCCTTTAAAGAAAAATTAAGAACACACGGAAATAAGTGGGAATGTGATTTCTCGTAAAACTCATTTCAACGTCTAGCCATTTGCTTCCATGTATTCTATAATCAATATAAAAAAAAACCTTTCGGGATAAAGGAAACCTACGCTGACCAGAGTGACGTAAGAATTCTACTCACAAAAGAAGTGATATCCAATTTTGCGAATAATTTCTTTGTGTCGCTATGGGGAAAGGAAGAATATACTAAATTTCTTTACTTTATTACAAAGGAAACACTTCCGCCATAGTGACACAAAGAAAATCACTCGCAAACTGGATATCACTTCTTTTGTGAGTAGAATTCTTGCGTCACTCTTCCCTTTACCCCGAAAGGGTTTTTAGACTGATATCACTAATTTGTAAGGCTGTTTTTTTTTTAAAGATTCTTCATACAAAAAGTAGATTTTGGACCATGGTAGGCACTATATCTCGAAAACGGTAACTCCTATCAAAAAACTAAGCTTCAATTTACCTCAACTTGATGGGGCCTGCAATTAACCACCAAAACCACCCGGTACCATCCATTTGGGGCTAAAGCAAAAAGACAGACAGAATGACAGACACATTTTTCTATCATTTGTGGAAATTCTGTGACTTGGCTAAAAATGTCGTAACTTTTGAACCCCTTCCTCGATTTCGACCTGTGATACACCGTTTGAAATGTATTTAAGTGTAATTACGATTCCTCAAGTTTCAGCCGCCTACATGGTCTGGGGTCAGTTCCATCTAGGGTGACTGTCCTGGTTTGGACCTTGAAAGTCCCGCGTCTCGGGCAAATTTTCCTCGGAACGCCTAAAGTCACGATTTTATTCGAAACCTGTAAATTATGAGTGAAAAAATACAAATAGCTTATGTATATGTAAGAATTCAAGTATCGTATTTCAGAGATCAGTAACGTAACGGAAATACTTGTAAGAGAGGTCAACTCGAAAAATTCAAATGAAAATTGGAGACAACTATTATTTAAATGGAAACGTAACTTAATGCTAAGCAATTTTCTTAGTAAAAACATTGTGATCATCGCAGAAGTTTGGAAGCTGAAGTTGATTTAAAAGTTCAAAACCATAGGACAACTCCTTTAATATAGAGGGCGAAAACTGGAAAGGAGGAAACTTGCTTCGTTTTAATCGAATATACTTGAAAACACACACAAATGAAACGATAAAAAATAGAGTTTTCTTTTAAACGCAAATGTGCTTGCTTCTTTCTAGTTTTCATTCTCTGTATTAATAACACAGTTGTCATATGATGCGGAACTTTTGAATCAACTGTAGCTCCCAAACCATTGAGATGATCACCATTCATAGGAGATGATCCTATGAAAATTGCTTATAATTATGTTTCCATCTTCTTAATGACTGGCCCCAGTTTCCATTTGAAATTTTTCACTTTGATATATTTCCGGTAGGTCACTGATTTTCAAATACGATAGTTGAATTCTCTATGTAAACTTCTATCATAACTTTTTCAACCGGTCTACACCATGGCATAACGGAAAGAATTGCCCTACGGTGCCGGACCTTTGATCACCTAATAATCAATACACTACTGGATGAGGCCTCGAGGAGATTGGTCTACTGCTCCCACGCTGACCAGACGGGTTGGGAGAAGAGCTCCTGCTATGATCGCCACTATCTTTTATTCATAGGAGCTACCCAATTGCATCACGATGCTGGGTGGGCACCGTTCCAGACCCACACGCCTGGGAAAAAATCTTTGGCAGGGCCAGGAATCGAACCCGGGCCCCTCAATCCTAGTCAGATACACTAACTACTAGGCCAACGATATATATAATTTAAAGTTTGTTTTTCTTTGCTTTCAACACGATGTGTCTAGGGTTGGATAGATAAAAAGTTAATCACCCGAGTGCTATCATCAGAAATGTGAAACAGGGAGGTCCTACCGACCCAAATTTTTTGCTGTGTCTTAGTATGGCAAAAGAGCTTTCGAATGCAAGTTCAAGCATCAAAACCGAGCTTATAGTTCGCTAGATCCGAAACTATTTGTATACATTGGAGTGCCGCCAACAGACTCATTGGTCAGCGTCACTCCAAGGAATATCGTTCTTCAAGATCTAAAAACCATTATAACTGGTGGATTATTTACGATTTTGAATTGAAACTTTCCTAGAGATTATCTGTCATTGTTCCCAACTCGAAACTCATATTTTTAGACGGACATAGTCCCTTCTTTACCTGTACTCTTCAAATGTATTTTTCTTCCTCGTAAACTTCTTTTATTGATTTCAATTTGTTTTCAACACTTTGTATCTTCTACTCAGTCTACGAATTGAGATTTTTCCAGACTTGTCAACTCTCACGCAAAATGTGTGAGCCACACGCATCCAATCATCAACTCACGCTCTCACACAAAGATCATGCAAACTCACGCATTTTTAAAAAAAAGTGCAAAATTTAAAGTTCGCGCTGTAAAATGCAGTATAAATAAAAAAAAAATCTAGTGAGCATTGCAAAACATTGCGATATAGCTTATGTTAGCAATTCGATAGCACCGTCTGCTTGCTATTAACAGCAAAAAGTGCAAGAGAGAGTGTGGTTTAGAAAGGCTTCTTACCATTGGCTGGTTTCTAATCTTCCAGTGAACATCTAAAAATTGAAAAAAAAACAAAAAAACTACAGAGTTGTACAACGATGAACACAAATGAAATGTAACAGACAGTAAAAAAACTGTTTTATGTAGTTAATTCAATTAATTATTGAACTGTTGAACTGATGATATGTGTTTTTTCGTTCTTTGGTACCTATCAACATAGTGGTAGATGTATGGTATGCAGTGTCCGATTTGTACAATTTCCAGAAAGGGGGAAATTTTTCTGAGAACGTAAACACTGTGTATTATATTCATTCATATCCCAGGCTTGGAGGATATTTCGGAAAATAGAGCCAAGGAAGATTTTCGCAGAGAGGGGAATTCTCAACCATCCCTCACTTGAAATACAACAGTGATGATATGTAGAAGAATTGTTGAACTGATCAGATTTTAAACTATTGCAAAAACTTTAATAACGGCCAGTTTAGTTTAATTTTTCAAGTAGACCTACTCTGAAATTACCTTTTTACCGTACGCTGTGTTTTTACAGCACTTTTGTGATAATTAATGTAACTCTTTGGAATGATTTCTGTTTCTCATGCAATACCCCGCATTTATCCTTCCAAATTGGCAAACCTCACACATTGGCACTTCTCTAGGTTGACATGTATGTTTTTCTGTTGGAGGGGGGGAGATAAGATTGATAATCCCGACAGGACAATCATGCTTAACAATTTTGTCTTATCAGACATTTTTTTAAAATAGTTTTAGGATCTTCAGGACTATCTATCGTCTTTGCATTGTTTATGTTATACAATTAAGTAATCAAGAATACTTCTACGTTTTGTGTTTATGTTTCTGGGTTACAGATCCCAAGTTAGAAGTCACAATCATTCATAGGTATTGATTCCACCTATAGAACTCTATCTAAAAGCTATACTGGACCTTTAAAAATGTAAAGAGTATATAAAGTGAATATATATAGTAGTATTACATCTGTAGGAATATATATTTCAATATATAAAAGTATATCTTCTGAAGTTCTCTTTCCTGATATAGACTCCTTGTCGTTGCTGCGCTGCTCTTTCATATAATTTGTCAAATGAAACTCTCAGGGTTTTGGGTTCTTTGCCGTAACTTTGAGTACGAAACAGGTAACATCAACAGATCTCCGTGTCTCAAGTCTCTTTTAGTGTGGGCTACAAAATGACGTTCGTAGGATATCTGTAGAGCTGTAATAGAATTATGAATCACTCCGGAACTTTTCAGCTACCTGGAACGATTGATAATTATAACTTCAAACAAATGAAAACACCGTAGTTCACCGTATATATTTAGAGAAAGGACAATAAACATATCCGATATAAACCATTCTGTCTCAAGTAACCTACACATTACAATATATACATTTAAAGTTACAATAACTATTTGCAACGAATTAATTTACAAATCAAATAAGTTGTGATAACTCGTTTAGAATAGTTTCTGATAACATAAAATTTCTAAATATCATTACTCTGCTCTTAATTCACCTATCAATTCGCGCTAATAGAAACAAACCAATAAGTTTTCTGCTCTAATTCAACCATAACACTGAGGCGACATCTATCGAACATCTTGTTAAACTTCTTGATATTATGCAACCCGTAATACAATTGCAAAATTACTTATCAAACGCCTTATGGACATTTTCTCCACTCATTTTGTTGTAATCAACGAAATAGTAATAATAATAATATAACACAATGATGCATTCTATACATAAACCGTGAATAAGTTAAAATCATACATTTTTCATATCACAGTAATGTCGACCCACACAGCACAAGACGTCCAAATCTTCCAGATACATTCGAAGGATATCCAGAAGAGATCCATGATTAAACATTCAGTGGACGTAGAAAAGAAGTCCAAAACTTGTCATCTTAGAGATAAATATGGACAGAAAGTTGACACTCAATTCCAACTTATATTACTAGATGCTGTTGTGAGAATAAAACCACGGACAGCATTTGACATTTTATTCACACTTATTATCAGTACACATCTTTTGAGGCGGGGACAAACATCCCAAACCAGCAATACTTCAATTACTTTATTTGAGGGTGATGGGAAGATGATTGCCGGGGAGAATCCGCCTAATCCTCCCGGTAATTCGTACCCTGTTTCTATCGTATTTCTGATATTCCTCCAGAGGAGGACATAGCTTATATTTTAGCTAGAAATAGAAGACAACTGGAGAAGAACTTTTAGTTAATTATTTTTAAATATCAAACAAAACATTTTTTTTAGCTTTTAATAATTAATTTTGAGTAACTAATTTATTTGATACTTCGTATTTTTTATTATACTTTCCCAGCAAGTAATAAAGTGTAATTGAAAGGACAATCAGTTAACAACAGACGGGGCACTTACTTGATATTCTAATAACAATAATTTTATTAACATTAAACATTACAACAATAAGAGTAAAGCATGTACATAGTTCACCAAACTATTCTCGTACTAGGTTATCTGTGGTTTATTATTGCATCTACAATTGTACTCAATTTGAATATAATATATTTGAACAAACACAGGTAGAAAATGGCGAACGTTGTTAAATATTAGGAAAATTAGAAAAATAAGAGTCAATTACAAACATTTCAATTTCAGTTAACTACAATTTCAAGTAACTGCGAATGTTCGAGGTTGATTAGCCTTAAAGTTATCTTGAGGTACAACGAAATATGTGTGTTTCGAAAGAAAACAGATTTGCTGATGTTTAAAATTTGTACCTTTATCAACAATAGAAGTTTTTCTACTATGTATTGAGAATATAAAAATATCGTCTGAATTTTTCCCTAGATATTGGTGGAGTACTTATTTATTGGGATATTTGATGCTCTACGTTCAAAATTACGCTTTTTACTGATGGTTGAATACTCCATATTATGCCAACGAGGGAGGTCTGTCAACAATGCATATCAATTGACAGTAGAAAAATTTTGTCTGAACCTTTCCTTGTGTATTCAGAATTACGTTTCTCACTGATGTTTAATTTTTCTTTTTTTTTTTGTCAACAATAGATCACTCAACAATGTATAATTAAGAATATTCAAATTTCGCCTGTACCTTTCCCTAGGTATTGTTGGGGTACTCAATTGCTGGAAAGTTTGTAGCTCTACATTCAGAATTACGCTTTTCACTTATGTTTGAATTTGGTGTGTTTGTCAACAATGGAGGTCTTCAAACAATGTATCATTGAGAATATAAAATTTTCGTCTGTACCTTTCTCTAGGTATTAATGGAATATTTCAAAGTTCAAAGTTTCGCCGGTCTATGATGAAAACTACAGCTTCCATTGATGTTTGAGTTTTGATTTGATATTGTATTGCCTGCTATCTAACGTCAGAGATTCACACTATAATCCAGAGATAATGACTATGTTTAAAACGCATTTTCACATATCTCTCACAGTGATTTCACCAGACACCCCCTGACGACCATACTAAACTTCATTTACACCCTCCCAATTTGGACTTTACACCCCCCACAAACTGCTAATCCTGGCGGAAACCCTGTAATTTCTCATGATTTGCCTCAAGCGGGTACTTGGGTACTACTTTAAATAAAGGCCGGGACAGTTTTTCTTCTTCTATACTAACCTAAACTATGTTAAAACACTGATAGAGAAAAAACTTAAATTAAAATTAAAAAAAACATTAAAATAGTTCCAATTAAAACCACTCTAACATTGTTTTATACCCAGTAATCTCTTGAACAAGCTTGAATCATGCTACAAAAAATCAGGCGGAAGCTTCATGATTTCTTTTTGTTTCCTTTTAAAGAAAGGAGGATATAAAGGAATTTTACTTAGTAACAATGTCAAAATTGTTTCGTAAGCAAAAAGGTAACAATGAATCACTAGTGCTGAATAGAAATGTACTGTAGGTATGGGGGCGTAAGAGGTAAAATGGTTGAATGATTTGGAATGTTAAGGAAATGAAGAGCAAATTAAAGACGCATTTTTGAAGAAGGAAGAACCGTAGAGAATAGAAGATCAGAGTGGTGGGAATGCGGCGGGGAAGAGGCTGGAACGACACTCACTTGCTTTAGAAGACACTTAAGATGAAACGAAGATGGCTCTCTTTGATGGGTTGGTTTCGCAGCCAAAGAGTTATTTTTAAAGTTTAAGTCATGAAAGAGTTGATCCCGACCTTGCCAGTCAATTTATATAGGAGAAGGAAGGAACTCTATAAGGCGGGGCTGTGCCGACGATGAAGAATACTTAAAGAACAGCCATTAAATAAGACGTAAGATTCTTCTCCAATGGCTATTTCTGTGTGTGAATTGGGGTTACGACCTGCATGTTATATTCTTTTCTCTTCTCCAGAAGAATACATGATCCCGATCTGTAGTATTGCGTGTCAACAATAGACGTACCTACAAAGTTTTATTTTCTGCCTTCGTTTGTTTTGTATACATTTTTATGGAAGGTAAGAAATATAAAATGTAAGGTTAGCCACTGATTTAAGTCAGAAGTGAGAGACAGATTCTTCGATTTTTCTGTGAATTCTTCATGCAAAAGGAAACAGATTGTGACATTTTGATCACCCAAAACTAAACGGGAGGTTTCTGAGTTCAAACTGCCCATCTTGAACTGACGCTTTTCATCGTTTTTCCTTCTACTCTAACAGGCTAATGTCGGATAGTACCTTAAATAAATGGTAGGGTCGCTTTATTTCCAATTTCCCCCTCTCAAAGACAACCGTAAACGCCTGTAGTCCTGGTATGATTTTAGTGTTGCCGACGAGACGAAATTTAGGCTGTCTCGTCTTGAAAATGACTTGTTCAGAGTGTGTCTCGCCTCAAAAAGATGTATACTTTGTGTTACGAGAGCTCTGTCTCGTCTCGTTTTCAATAGCCATTTCTTTGTCTCGTCTCGTGGCAACACTATATGATTTCCGTTTTGGTTCTGACGTAGTAGCTAGAATTTTGTGAATGTGACTTCAATATAAAAGGCGTTATCATTTTAATGATCACGTTAGTGTTCTATTGAGAGTGATAGATCCATCACGGCAAGTTCAGCCCCTTCCAAATATCCGCCAGAACTTGCGCTTTTGAGTCTGTAGTTGCGAACGAGTTATCTCCTTTAATACTATCGTTAAGTTGCACCCATTGTTGGATTTAGCTTAGGACTTGCTAATTATAAATTTATACACAAGGCCTCACAAAATTTCAATTTTCGTTTTCGCTTTCATAATTTTATGTCGGTTTTTTGTGTAATGAAGTTTCTTATTAAGACTTATCTAGTGGTCTATGAGAAAGATGAAGTGAGTCAAATTATTAACGCTCAAGCAGGAAATTCAAGCCTTTCCAATTAATGGCTATGCTTCACTTTTAAATAGCTAACCTTCCAACAAATAATTAAAATATATACTATGTTTTATAAAGTAGGATAACTTGTGCTACTATTTTTTTTTTCTTTACTCATTAATAACAAACATGTTAACAGTTAAGGCAAGTAGCTTTTGTTTGCTTACTCAAAGCGGTCTACAGACTTTCTTCATGGGAATAGAACTTGTTTAAAGTATGTTATGTAGGTAACCATCATGACCACCATTACCATTGTAGCGAATCTCCTTTCCTCATAAATGTATTTTATTTTATAACTTGCTAAGTATTATGTTAGACGTGCGAAATTGTACTCTAGCTCTCTGAAAGTGAATTACCAATCTTTTCTCCAGGATTTTCTTAAAATATTTTAATGCTAGGTTAGTGTTTCTTTTTTTTTCCCTTTCTTTTCTCATTTCTTTGTTATTTTTGCTTAGGTCAAAGCTTCATGTGTGGTTTCGCAGTTTGAGAGACATCTCGTGTTCTTCCAATTTATCTCTTTCTTTTGACGGCAATTATTCACATCTTTCTTGACTGACATTTGCTAATTTATTTGATTGGTTCCGGTGTCAACAACATAGCCTTATTATAAACACTTCACACTTATGTTCAAGATAATTCATTGCTTTTCATGATGTTATCTTTTTATTCACATGTTTTACGATGTGTGGAACCAGCTGACTATGTTATTTTGAAACATCATTCTCACATAATCAAAATTTTTAAAATTAACCATTACTCTCCCTTCCTTTCCCCTTTATATTATAAATATTTAACATGAATAATTATTAAGTTTATGTTATAATTGAAGAGTTATTCGGAAGAAAGGAACACGTGGAAAAATAAAATGCTATTTCAATGTGCACTCAACTTAATAAAACTAAGCAATCGAAGAAGGCTGAAAAATAAAATCTGGCAACGGTGAACCGTTATACAGGGTATCTTTAAAAACAAAAGTGCTCATACGTACATTGAAGAATGGATTCCTAGAGACTCGTACAAAATAAAAGCAGTTTTTTTCTGAACAGATGTCCACACATTTGTAGTATTAAAGCTAGAAGTATCCAAATATCGCTCAGCATCATCTTAAAGGAGTTAGATTTCAAAATTTCCTCTCTGAAGTTAGGTGGTACCATGTTTTTTTTTTTTTTCATAAATAAGCACTAATGTTCGATAACTATCTCTACTATTTTTGATACGTATTTACGATATTCTACTGTATTGTGTGTTAACGGTAACATCTTAGGCTAACCATCGCATGTGCAACACCATACTGCTCGTAATATTTCATCTCTTTGAATGTCGTCTGGGGTTACTTTTACAACTACTGATTTGTTGTTGATATTTAGGACATAATTTTTTGATATTTCATCGCTCACGTACGTACTCTGATATTGGCAATCTCGGTAAAAATATCTGCGACAGGAACTTGTTTTGTGTATACAATTCGGTAACTGTATACCCAGATAGAAACAATGCCCATCATATGAGACGTGGGGGTATTTCAGACGTATAGACTTTTCTTTTCCAAAGATTAATTTCTTGAGTACTGAATCTGTTAACACCGTAAACCTTCTACCATACAAATACATGTGAAATTTTCTTACCCCTAACACCAATGCGAGAGCTTCTTTCTCAAAATACGCGTAATTACGCACCGTTGTTGACAGGGAGGTTGATGCGAAAGCTCATTTGCTTGTTTATTGCACAATTGCACTCCAAGTCCGTAAGTACTCGTATCAGTTATAAGAAATACCTCCTCATAGGCGTCAAACACTGTTATTAACATTTTTACTTTGTTAAAATAGTCTTGATGTTATTGCGTCCAATTCCAAATTATATATATATATATATTTGTGAAGTAAAGCATGTAGATTGTGAGTATGTGTGGCGAGGTGCGGTATATGCTTTTGAAAATAATTTGATATTCCTAAAAATGATCTCAATTGTGTTACGTTTTCTGGTCTTGGACAATTTACAACTGTTTCTTTATGCTTTTTTAGTGGAATATAATCTTGTGCCGAAATAGAGTGATCTAGATTCAACCTCATTCGAAAAGAATTTACATTTTTTTTTTCATTGACTTTAATATTCAATTCACGGAATTTGTCTAATACTTTGCGTACGTTTTCATAACATTTCTGTACTCCATTACTTCCACTAATAACGTCGTCGATATACGCCTGTGCAAAGCTAGATTCTCTTAACATTATCCATACATACTACTGAAATAAGACAGGGGAACTTGCTAGCCCGAAAGGTAACCTCCTCACTTTATACATTCCCCATGGCGTAGTTATCGCAAGTACTTTCTGAGTGAGATGCCTCCGACACAGGAAGTTGCTGATATGTCTGATGTAGGTCTAAAACTACATAATGTATTATCTCCCCGAAGTTTATGCAAAATGTTATCCATGACAGGCAATGGATTACCAACTTATCCTGTAAACTACAAGGTATGCAATATGGCTTTCGAAAAACGGGTATTGCCTGAGAAATCAATTTTATCTCTACCTTATAATCTTTCACAAGAGTTTCAATATTGTCTTAGAATACTCGTTTTTACTGTTGTAATAAACTAGTTTTAAGTCCGTCTGATGACCTATGTTCCTGCTCTTGAACCGTATAAAACGTACTTAATTGCTTGCAAGAAAAAGATCGCCCTCTATTGAGCTCATACTAAATTTAATCCCGTTCTCCTTAGAATTGTAAGTCAACAATTTGATTACTTAATTGAATTGTCAGCTGATCTACCTCAAGTATTTGTAAATTTGTTCAATTTTGCCGTATATAGATTACTGTTAGTAGTCTGCATATATTTACTTCCTTTTAACGACTTGTATACATTCTCTGACATAATATTTGCAAATACGCCCGAATCTACTTCTGATATTAAATCTGTGATTGAAATTTTTATATTGATTAGACATGGAGTAGTATATGCTGAATGAATGTTGTTAATGATATTACTTTTCAAATCCATATTTGCTGAATTCTTTATAATTTGAGTTCTTTTCATATTGTTCACCATCTTACACAAAGTTTTTTTTACATTTTATCACTCCACTGATTTACGACATGCTTGCCATTACTAGAATACCATTTTTGCGTTTCGGAAATCAATCTTCGATTCCCTATAATTTTTTTACACCAGATATTTGATTTACTCTCAAAAATTAATAGCAATATATATTGTACCTTGGAATGCTGTAACTCTGATACACTAAATGGACTTACTGCTACCTTTAGTCTTTCATAGGCATCATTGTCTAAAGACGTAATGAGTAAATCAACCTTTCTCGTGTCATCAATTCCTAGAACTTTGCAATGTGCTACAAATCTTTCTAGATACAATGCTATCTTGTCTCTACGAGAATCGAAAGGCGTGAACAGTAAGGAATGGCTAGCCATGTTTCTAAATATCTGTAATACTGATCTATTGCGAATTGCCTTAGTAAATAGCCTCGTTTGCTAAGTTGTCAAACTAAGATAATAAAAATTATAATATTGTATGCTTAAAACACTCCAAGATCATTATCGGCATCTGTTGAATGTTTGCTTAAGAATAACGCAAGTGGCCTGCTTACTTCCGATAATCAATGCTAACTATTTAAAAGCAACTGAAGCTACACATACATAACA
>JAGDQP010010387.1:0-55958 GCA_022664845.1 Lepisma saccharinum
TTTCATCACCAGTCACCAACCGCTTCAGAAATGGGTCGCTTTTGTTGCGATTCAGCAGCGATTCGCAGATGGAAATTCGGTCCATGAGGTTTTTTTCGCGTTAACTCGTGTGGCACCCATACATCAAGCTTCTTTGTGTATCCAGCCTTATGCAAATGGTTCCACACGGTTTTTTGTGCAATGTTTAGCTCTTGGGCAATCGAAACAGTGCTTATATGACGGTCGGACGCGACAATGTCCATGATTTTATCGACATTTTCGACACGTGGCCTTCCAGTGCATGGTACATCTTTGACGTCAAAATTACCGGAACGGAATCGACGAAACCAAAATTGCTCGTGACTGGCTGTTACAGTATCAGGACCATAAACACTATTCACATTTGCAGCCGCCTGGCTTGCGTTTTCGCCTTTATCGAAGAAAAACTGTAAAATATAGTGTATTTTCTCTTTGCTAGTGTCCATTTTGACGCGCGCTCACACAACACTGAGTCAACTCATCACAACTATCTGAACAGTGTTTGTAGTACGGAATCTCATCGTTTGAACGCCATCTCGTTGAACCCGATCGGACTTCGGTGGGGGCTAAAAAATTTCGGTGTTGACCCAGCATCGTGAAGACAATTGGGGAGCTGCTGTGAATAAAATACAGTGGCGATCACAGTGAGAGCTTCGGCTCTCCTCTCCCAACCCGTCTGGTCAGCGTGGGAGTAGTAGACCAACTCCTCCCTTCGGGGAGAGGCCTCATCCACTTGTGGATTGAATATGGCTGTGATTTATTTATTTATATATATAATATTCTTGGAACAGTTTAACTTGAGGGAACCAGAAATTCCTTCATCTGAATATTTACGTCCTTGAACTTTTCTTGCATAAGGAGGAAGGCTATAGATTAGCGTATGTGAGGTTTTCAAAAAATCGAAATGAAATTCATAATTTACAATTATTTTCCAAATTACTTTCATTGCGCCTGCGCCAAACGATCAACAAGCAAAGAGAAAAATGTTGACAGATGTATGCATCCAGACAAAATACTCTCCCCCCCCCCCCCACACACACAGACAGGCAGAGACGAGACCACCATAAAACATCGTTTCTGACATAAATGTACATTGGCCCAACGAAGCACGTTACTTGGGATGTTTGTATAATATTAAAGAACCAACTTACTTTTTTGTGTTTTAAATTATTTTCCTTTGGAATGAATGCAGAATATAATAACTAATTTTGGATTTGTTTCACGCCAGTCAAAATGGCTATGCGGACTTCAAGATGGCGGCCATGAACAACATTTTTATCACTTTCCACAGAAAAAATTTGACTTTAAAATCATCGATATCTCCCAAAGCAATGCACTTGATTGACCAACATTTACATGTTCATATATTTTGACATTCTAATTATGACGGAAGAAAAAACGTTTAACAAGTATCAAGTTTGCCAAGCTAAAAGAAAAAGTGACTAACAACCTTGTTTCAAGTTGGCATGCTATCTGCGAATCAATATGGGCCGAAGTTATTAGTTACTAAAATAGCCCGAATACAGGAAACCTAAGATTTTTCCTTTCAAACAGAAAATGTATATACAATTTAAAGGTGAACATACCTCACTATCTCCAATGTCGCGAATTTAGGTGTCGCACAACTACTCTTCAAATCGTTCGCCCGCATAAGCTATATAATAAACGGATTCCAAATACAAACAGAGAACATCCGCTATAGTAAGGATATTGCGATGTTACACATTGCTTACTCAGGCCTTAAAGGCTCAGATTGTATCGTTGCTTACAGAAACAGACCATTATATGGAACGGTAAATATTGCTGTTTAAACAATAGTCTACTTTCATAGCACGATGTTAGAGGTAGAATTTATTCTTTATACACTCATAAAATTCACATTTTTATACGTCAAACAACAATATTTCGACTACTTCTGCAATCATTATCAAGCATACTGTTAACACAATCATTTATTATATTATATTTTCGTTATAGTGTTTTATATTTTACTTGTTCTTTTCAAATTTTGGAATTCTTGTTGCCAGATCATATTTATTTAATTATTTGTTTGTTGAAAGCCTCATTTTAGGTCTCTTGATAGAGAAAGGAACCTTATAATCCCACTCAGTCCGTGTCAACTAATTAAATCTCAGGAACCACAAGGTGTAGAGAAGTGCTTGAGGTGTCGTTGGAAAGGTCTTGGCAAGACTAGCTCAGACCCCCCCGGAACAGTGATTGGTGCAGTGAGTCGGCGCTCCCAACCAAATATTAAAAAAATCAAATTATTTCTATTCCGTTAAACCTATCAGCACCAAAATGGGCATCAACATTATTCGGTACAATAGAAAAGTACTGTGGGTTTGCCAAACCCTAAGCACTTCAGTTGACAGTGTTGCCAACTTATTTTACAAAAAACATAATGCTTGAGCTCCTGAGATGCTTCGTTTTCATTTACGTTATCTACATTGGCTCTTTGTTCCTTCAACAAAGCTAACGTTATTGTTGTCTATTTGATGATCTTCATTGTTTATATGAGAAGCAATCCCTGATTCCATTTCTCTATTCTTAACACACCTTAAGTGCTGTGCATATTTTTTCTTTATATTTCTTCTGTTTGGCAAGGTGCAAGGAGTCAGACAGAAAGATTGGTTAGAGAGGAATACTATAACATTTGTTACAAAACGAAAACGAATGCGGTACTTTTTAATGCTAACATGGAAAAAGTCAATATGTACAGAATTAAAGGAAGAAAGAAAATAATGATCTCATAAAACTAATAAATATGGCCTGGTAACAGTAATAGTTCAAACATTTGAATTTAACAATTAAAAACAAAAATAATATATGGTTCTGCTAACAGTACATTTGATAAGGACTGCAGAAATAGTCGAAGTGTTGTGTGATATGTAAAAATGTGAATTTCATAACTAATTGTGTATCTAACATAATGGTGTGAAAGTATAATTATTGACTTCTTAAAAATAGCTGTGCACGGCACGTGACGCTAGATGTTATTTAAATTTAAATATTGTTGGTTCATTGACTTACCCTAGAAGATCTAGTTGGTACAATTTTGCGAGGTTCTGCCATCTCCTCCTCAAAAAACGGAGATACTTGAGTTTTTGTTTTACCAATTTTGCTGTTTATTGGTATACAACATATATGGAGAGAAATCATTCACTGTTAGTTGCAATAAACTATATTCTTATGTTTTATCACCGCAACCTTCAACAAGCACAACTTAATATCGGAAACCTGATCATCGTTGGCTTGAAACAATAGCTAGACTATTTCGTGATGGCCTATGCGAAGACCTCATAGAAGTAGGGTTTGACTCATTACACGTAATAGAGAACAGGAAGCCAGTTTCTTCAATACTAGTTTGTAACCCACAAAAACAAAGTCACGCAACAATGTTCTCGATATTGTCAAGCGTGTTGAAGCAATTCTGGCCTCATTCTGCAAATAAATTATCGCGGGTTTGGTGCTGGAAATAAGGAGAAAATACCCCCCCCCCCCCCCCCAAAAATGAAACCAAAATAAACATTTCTAATTCTCTTGGAATATTCTGTGTTCGTCAGTTTCTGTATATATTCTTGTTTTCGATTTTATCATAACACAATTCTCTAAAATCCGATTTGCAGAATTTCTTTCAAAACATCAAATAAATATATACCATAAAAGTCCTCATCTGAAATATAGTAAGTAAGGCTTCCACTAAAGTCCAATGCTTAATTAAAATCTAGAGTGTCCACAGAAAATGAGATTTAAGGAAAAGGAGAAAACTATTCTTGATTTAATTTAATTAATTTTCACAACTTAAGATGTGGTTTACGAAACTGTGACAAACTGGTTTTTACCACATTGTCTGAGAGTTGTGTGAGGATGCCCTTTTTATAAATCCAAAAGATCGTAAGCTGAATCTAGACTGCTTCTTCAATGACATTTTTAATCATATAAAATATTTGTGTAATCCAACATAGATTTTGCCTCAGGTTCGTTTTGATTCTTTAACCCTAAAACAGTCGCTTGGTGTCCGCAAGGACCCGAATAAATATTTGAATCAACTTGTACGAGCGACTTGTAACGGCTCTCTCTGCTACTTCACAGTAACTGACTTTTTCATTTCACTCCACCTACTTCCTCTACGAAATTAGTCTACAATGAGCTCCGTTGTAACACGGACATATTATTTCCTTCGTGGGAGCTGTGCGGACCCCACGCGACCGTTCGCAGTTCTGCTGTGTGATCAATATATAATTATGTTTTCGTTTATAATGATGTTTGTACAGCGTTACTGTGTAAACGAAAGAGCAAATTACTTGTATAATTAGTTAAATATTCGATAATACAAGACAAATATAAATTATGTTGGTGCCTACACGCGACCGGATTCATTGGTCTTTCTCTGGTAATATCCTAATCAACCAATTTTTTTGGCTCATAATTACGATATTTAAATGAATACAGCAAATAATTATTTTTAGTGGCAGTGGAATGTACATGAGAGAGGGAGTCACCGTAGCTCAGCCGGTAGTACCTCTGACTGCGGGCCGGCCGGGTGGCCGAGCGGTCTGCTGCGGAAGGCCATCGGCTCAAAGGTCCGGGTTCGAGTCCCAACCGGGACATGGGTGTGGATTTTAACAGCTAAAGGCGAATCGTGATAGGCCGAAGTCCAAAGTTACTAGATGGCCCATATTAATATTAATATATATAAAAAATAAAAAGTCTAACTCCCGATTGGGTGGCCGGGTTCAAATCCCTCCCAGGACACTGGAGACTTTTCTCACAGTATTCCCATACCTGGAGCTCTGAGGTGCACTCACTCAGTCTCATATCAAATTGAGTACCAGTATGTCGTTTGTATTCCTGGGCACCTTGGGAGGTAAAGGCTGTCGAGCGTGGAACTGAGTGACCAACCGCATCTCAGTGGTTCGTGCTGTAGATCGAGAATATGTGAAGCGCTACTTCCACAATCCCCATGCGACGTCCACGGCGCGCGCGCATCGCACAGTGGATATTTTTATCTTTTTTACATTTACATTACAGATACTAAAGTAGTTAATTCATACCAAAATCTTCTACGAATCTGTGTTTTATCACTGAGATCTGCAACCGCATGTATGTAACGCAAGAGCGCAACTGCTGTTGGATTAAACATGGTCGTAATTAGTTCAGGTTAAAATGAAAAATAGAAATTATTTTATTCACTTTTAATGTATTGACAGTGTGATTGTGGTTTTTTAAAGTTTTACGTAGAGTGCTAGAAGAGGAACCATTAATCTATTAAAACGTTCCATAATTAGTGTTGCCCACGAGACGAGACGAGACTTCAGGCTATCTCGTCTAGTCTCGAGTTTCGTCTCGATAATATATGTTTGTCTCGTAATGATAAAAATGATAAAATCAATTTTATGGGCGGTAACAGCACTATGGCTTACGCCCTTCCCAATGTTTGACTCGAAGAATTCTCTCTCGTTATGTCTCGTTTCAAGTTATCTCGATTTGTCTTTAATAATTTTTCTTCCATTTAAAGGAGATGGAGACGTTGAACAATGAGATCAGTCCCATTCCAACTCTGACAATTTCGGTTTGTGCACATTGAAAAGTCATACGGGTCTTCTTCGTCACCCATTGTCAACAATACTTTACTCTACTTGAGATTTTTGCTGATCGACTTTTGTTTTTGTCTTGTCGAAAAATGTAAAAAAAAAATAATAAAAAAATCAAGAAGTATATAAGATTAAATGGTCTAACTACACAACAGAGCCGCGACCTCTCAAGAACGGATGCTGAACCAGTAGTGAACTACCAAGAGATGAATATTACTTGCCAATATGCTCGGTCTGGTTTCATGTAAGGCCTGAGTTGTCCTAAGCTGATCAGGAGAATGCCGGCATGATATCTCAATTAAGGCCTTGAAAGCTACTTTCGAGTCCCTAGTCTCGGAAGGGTGATTTCAGATAGGCATCATCCCTCAGATATGATTGACTTAGACCAAAGTCGCAAATTCAGCTCAGAAAAGGAAGTTAAAAAGAAAACACATATCATATCATTACTAAGAGAAATTGGTTTCAGTCAACAGTAAAATCAACACTTCCACTTTTTCTGATATTCTAGTACTCTTCATGAACAAGAACAATAATCATCAAAGAACAAACTAAGTATACAAATGCACGACATTTTTTCCCTCTAATATAAAATATTGATTTATTCAGCTCAATGTGACGAATGCAGTTGCTTCAAGTTTGTTCCGTCTGGTTTTATGGAAGAGAGTTGCAGTTGCATGTCAGGCCCAGCATCCAGTCTGTTGGGGTACTTCGTTTTCGTGGAAACATGAGTTGAAAAAACAGTCTATCACAAATACGTACTAACAAAGATGATAAGTAGGTTTTTAATAGCATTCTGTGCTAAATTTGCGTATTGTGTCTTGACATTGAACCACTATTTACCCAATGCTAATGTATTGAAAGCGGACCTCTCTGAAGAGTGAAATTTCAGATCGATGAGAATTTTGTAGTTTCTTGCTATTAGGCCGCGAGGCTTGTCTTTAACGTCAACCGGATTCTTCACCCACTCGTAATGTCAAATCCTCGTACAATGCATTTGGAAAGTACTCCATGAAGGTTTCCCTGATTTCTTGCAAGTGCTGGATAATTTCTTTGAAACTGTTGTCAAATTCACGAATGTTTCTTTCTTTCTCTTCCAGAAAAATCCTTCAGTGTTGGGAAAATATTAATTTCACCGCCTCTAACAAGTGAAATCCAGAAACTACACATTTCTTTTGAGTGCAGGGATTTTTCAGGGGCTGTGGAAACATTTGTGTCCTGTTCTTTCGTTGAAAAGCTAGATTAACTTCATTGGTTTTTGAGAATATGTTCGCTAAATATGCAAGCCTAATCAACCATAGTTCATCATTCAGACTTTCTTCAAAACAAGAACGATTATCAATTAAGACAACACGCACTTAAGAATGGAGCATTAACGACGTGTGCATAAAATCCTGAATAGCCGTGGATTCACCTGTCGAGATTTTTTTAGTTTTTGCAACCAATTTGATTCGTGAGACAGAACCTACATACTTTCCAACTATTGCTGTCTCAGCGTCTGTGTAAATGTCAATACATCTGTTCCACGATAAGTCACGTTCTTGACAAATAGACTGAAGGGTACTAGGAACAAATAACAAAACAAAAGGGTGTACTGAAACCTATAGATGGCAGGTGACTCCTGAAACGCCGTATATCCGTTGTCCCGAGAGTACTTACCGATTGAAGAAACTCTCTGCCCTCGTTTAATCTTGTACTTCGAAGTAAATCGCATTCATCTTTTTTCCTACTGTTAAAATTGATAGAGATCTTAGAGAGTATATTTCCAGCTAATGTAATACCGATGCTTGGATGCTTTCTTTACTCTGTTGCCACAGCCACTTTCTATTTGTTGTGGAGTATTCTATCTGCTTTCTATTTTTAAAGATTAAATGAATGCATTCAAAATCAGATTGAGTTGATATAAGTTTTACTTTTTCGAGGTTGGAAAATATCTCGGAGTACGTGATTTGAAGGAAAGGTGTATATAATGTACAGTCCACTGCATCGCGAAAGAAAACAAGTTAATCGAATGTGAGAATCTTTGCTTTTGACACCTGGATGTTTCCACCGAGATCGTCACGGAGCCCCTGTGGAGTCTACGCGGAGCCCCAGGGCTCCGCGCGGCACAGTTTGAATACCACTGCTTTATGGCATATCAAACACACAAATACCCATTTTTATGCTTAGCGACGTGAACACTCACATTATTTTTCTATTTTGCTGAATAACCTTTATGCCAAGTTTGGTGCTGATACGTCTAACTTACGGAAACAACTTGAAATATTAAACTGTATAGAAAATAGATTGGCAACACTAACAACTGGGATACTTGGGGATGGGGACGCCCTCTATTTTTCTATTGTGTCGAATAATGTTTATGCCAAGTTTGATGCAGATACACGCAACGATATGGCAGCAATTTATGAAAATATTCTTTAAAATAGGTTGGCAACACTGACAGTTGGAGTGTTTGGGGACGGGGACATCAACAGTATTTTCCTACTGGGGGTAATGTTTATGCCATTTTTTGTACAGATATACTTACACTGCCAAACCTGTACCTTTGAATATTATTTGAGAGGCAGTGACGGACCCACGGTTGAGTTTAGAGGTGCGGTTCTTTGCCTTACAGTTCTTGGGAGGGAACAGATTAATAAAAAAAAACAATGGTAAAATATGAATCCCTGTGCCAGTCACTTATTCTTAAAAAAAATGTGGGTACATTATACCCGCCTATTTTTCAGAGGCAGTGACGAGCACAGGGATTCATATTATACCATCGTTTTTTTCTACTAACCTGTTTCCTCTCAAGAACTGGAATTCAAAGAACCACCCCTCTAAACCCAACCCTGGGTTAGCCACAGCCTCTCAAAAATTGTGGTTATAAAATCGGCAGTATACTGTAATAAAAACAATGTGAAAAAATTATTTTAATAAAGAGTTGGCAAAGCTGACCCACTACACCATTCAAGACGGTTACGGCAGCTCTGAACTAGCCCAGCTGAAACCTTTCCAATGACACCTCAACGATATCTTTATACATTGTGGTTCATGAGACTAACTTTTTTGTATATGAACAGACAAACGGACTAAGCGGGAATATAAGGTCCCTTCTTGTTAGCTACACTAAGATGGTAGTTATAAAGGCTTAGGTTTGAAAAACATCACATGCCAATAAAATACCTAAATTCTATTGTCAAAACTAGCATTCTTTGAAAACTCAGGACCGAACAAGTCTGACACATTTTTTTCTTTCTTTGTTCGGAATGAGGAAGAGAATAGTTAATTACTGAAACAGCCATTCAGAGAACGTGTGGAGTGTGGTTCTATAGTATAGGATTTTTACACAAACAAAAATATCCCAATTGATGCTTTAACAGTGTGAATCTTTAACGCTATCACAAAATATAATCAGAAAGCTTGAATTATTTGGTTAATGGAAGTTAAAGCTGCTTCCAAGGATCATTAAAACTAGGTTTAGGTATTCCCTGCTCCAACCCTCTTTTGAGATAATAAACGCTGGTACGGATTTTCAAGAGAAATATCTCATTCCGATTGAGTAATTCTTGAAACAAATTAAATAGCTGTGTTTCGATTTTTCGAGACATTCGAGACAAGACGAGATTTTACAAGAGCTGTCTCGTCTCGTGTTGAAAACGAGATGAGATTGATAATCGGTCTCGTCTCGTGTAGAGTTTCGGAGAGCGTATCTCGTCTCGTCTTGTGGGTAACAATATTCCAAATATTTTTTCTTGAGATTTTTTTAAAGAAATGTTAATAATATAGTAGTTAACAATGTCAATTATGTTTAGACGCGTTAATATAATACATTTGTACGCCCATCCTTAGTTCGAATCACATTTAAACACAACCTTTGTAGAATGAAGAATTTCGCAACACTTAAAGCCAGTAATACAGCAATTTCAACAAGTGAAATGTTTGCTTTGATCTTGTTTGGATATTGACTTAGTTTTGCTCTACTTTGAAACGGACTTCGAAACCATTCTCCATGGCTATTTTCTATGTATCTGAGTGTACGCTAAAATTATGCTAATTTTACACAAGACTCTGATTTTCGGTAGGTTAGAATCCCACGAATCTCCTAAAAACTTCCCTGGCCGTAGTTTAGTAGATACGGTCACAGACTTTCAATGTGTGCTCGGGACGCAGGCAGTTTCGAGTGGTGTTGCCGGTCATAGTTGTCAGTTTTGGTCATAAACATACATTAAAAAGTAATGTCTAAGTTGCTACGAAGAGCATAAAATGCATGCATCGAAGGGGTAAGTTAGCTCTTCATTTAATTTTAAACTGTGAGAAGCACTGGTGTATAGCAAGAAGGATGAGAAAATTCATACTGGAATATTACTTGTATGGTAAGTAACAGTCATTTACGTAAGACCCTGGCGTTAATAATAATAACAAGTCAGAGAATAATTAAATACAAGCGATTAAAAAGAATAACGCTAATAGAAACGAAGAGAAAGGTATTTCCGGTTTCCTGTCTGGAATAGTCAAAGACATTGTTCTTCGGACAATTTCCATGAAGAAACATTGCAGTCATAAACCCTTTTCCACGAAGGCGTCCTTCCTCCACCTATTCACACGCCAAGACGTAGAGGTATTATATAGATTGTCTATGTTAGATTATGAACACTGAACCCACCACCACCACCCTCTTTATAGGTCATTTACTTTATTAAAGTTTGTTGTTCTTCTCTGGTATTCACGTGAAGCCACCTCATGCATACACGCAGCAGAATTCTATAACGCTATCCACGATATAGACTAAGCTCCGCTTTTGGTAGCTGACGTGATTCGAAGAAATTGGATCATAGCATGTAGAAGAATTCTTAGAACTCAATAAACGAAAACAGTAACATTTCATTCTTTCCTTTGCGATTGTTTTAGCCTTTTGTATAGTTTCACCCATTTTCTTTTATCATATTGTGACCGATGGAGATAATGCATGAATATTAAATGTGAAATTCTTTTCTGCATCTTGTTTTATGTTTATTTAGAATGTAAAGTTATCATAAAGTAGGTCTTTAGTGCATAAAGTCTTCTTAGTAAACCGATATCAGGACTGTCTAACCCTCGGCGCAATGATAGAACGTATTTTGATGAATTTTATTTTCATTTTATTTATGACCTTCAGACGTCTATGGCTCAGGTCTGGATAGGGTGAAGTAAAAGATGTGGGAAGGAATCGTCCAGGTCCTAATTTGATGGTCTGAGGAAAAGCCCTGGAAGAACTCAGGGCTTGTATTTTTACTGCTTACTAAATGTCTAGTCAAAATTTTAAGTAGGGAGAAGGACAGAAAACACTAAGTACTAACTTTGAAAAATTTACTTGAAAATATAGAGTATAAAAAACGTCTTTATCATTTGTGAATGGTCACGGGACAACGGACCTTGCGAAAAATAAAAAAAATGTCGGGAAAACGCTTCTTTTAAAAGTTTAAACGTCCTGATTAGCTTATGACAAATCAGATATCTGCTAATATTTTACACAATTGTACGAAGTATTATTCTGAATATGAGCTGCTGGCAGAGAAATGAACGTGACATATTGTCTAGCAAATAGTAGAAAATAAATTTTTAACTCGTAAGGTCCTTTCTTGCGAGACCACTCACAACTAAATAAATATTTAGTTTCAAAAACTTCGGTTGTCATGTGTACCGGCAGAAATAGCAATACTTTAAGCTAAAAGGCAAAAACGAGTCAGTCAAATATATCGTGAAAAGATAAAATCAAATTGAACAACTTCCTAGAGTTGCTCACTTACAGTGTTCCCTTTAATGCATAAAATTTACAATTTTATGTTCAAAGTAGGTTCTTTCACTAGTGTTAAAGTGGTAGGGAACACCTTCAATGGTGTTTATTAACACTCCTAACGGTGTTTGTGAATACCGGTAGAGGTGTTTGTGGTGTTGGACACCCCGGATGGTGTTAACCAACACTAGAATTGGTGTTACCCAGCACTGGATTTGGTGTAGAGGTAGTTCTATTACTCCTTTTGGGGTGGCAATAAACACCAATAATATTTTGAGTGTACCCTAGAAAAGTATCTTTTGTGCATATCAACATGTTTAGGATAATGTTTTATTATGACATTGAAAATTACACACATTTTCCATATAAATGATTTGGAGAAGTCAGTTCTGAGTGTCTTGCAGTAAAATAACATGGAATTTTCTGAAAAAGCTTTTTCTAGTTGCAGTACATATATTCAGGATTTATTCTACTTAGTAATGTTATTATTAACCTCATTGTTTAGTAATTCATAAAGAAAAGTATATATACTTTTCAACAACTAAAGGTATGCCCCAATGCCGGGATAAATGTTTGTCACTAGTAAGTATAAAGTACAACTCTAAGAAATTTCAAGTTAACAGATTCGTTTTTCGCTTACGTGTTTCGAGATTTGGTTATCATAATAAATAACCACACTCTAACTTTGATCGTATGAATAAATTCTAAAGTGCAATACGTGGTTAAAGGTTCTGACATTCTCTCGTAAAACGTAATATATAACTTTGATTTTTGTGTGCTTCATTAATAGTGTATACGCAGGGTGTCCCTAAGTGATTGCTAACATCAAAACAAGTAAAAATGTTCCTGTGAATATGGGTGAATTTCCGCTTCGTTTTGGAGATAACAGCGTTTCCAACTTGGTTGACGTTTAACAATGGAAAAAAAGAATAATAATTCCAAATAAATCAGAAACGAAATATTGAATGAAAATTTCAATTGGGGAAATTTGTTTCTAACAACATAATGAATTCAGGAGTGTAAACACGATGACACCGTCAGTGTTGCCAACCCGTTGTAACGTTTAAATTTTGCAAATGACGCTACAGTGCTATTGGGTATTTGACATCCTCTAGTGATGATAAACAACATACGTCAAGTACATTCATATCGCAATGTTGCAAACTGTGGATGAAATACCCTAGGAAATAACGTAGTTTGTATAAGATCGCGAAAACCTTTCTGTCTCATCTACAGTCACCCAACAATGTTCTGTATTTGAGAAGTGCCAGCTATTTTTGGTAAAGGAAAATTCATGAATTAGAAGAAAATATGAAAATGAATAATGTAACTGAATAGGTTTTCTTCTTTTATCTTGCAGAGATGTTGTAAGCGATAATTTTGATCATCTCTAACAACATTGATACTATCAATCTTATGCAGGGTTAAAAAAATGAAACTAAAGAGGTAAATAATCTGCCTAAAAATTATGTAATCCTGAATACAACCTTGATACACTTATTAAGGGAATCGTAGTAGACTCAGCTTTCAAGAATATAGTTCAAAATGATAGTTTTGTTTAATAAGTGCCCTACTAATGAGCTCATTACTTGATAATACTTCTTACAATGAAATATTCCACATTGACAATGGCATTTGTGCATCTAATGAACCTGAAAGAGTGATCTTGATATTTCAGTTATTATTCCTTTTGAATATGAGAATAGTCAATCAATTCATTAAATAATTCTTTTTCCCTTCACCTATTTCTGTTTACCAAATTTCAAGAAAGACTCTGTTAAGACCCCTGTTACCCATCCCGTGTAGTTTTAAAAGCAACTGATTTGTCTTTGGCGGGAGCTCCTAAACGAGAAGAGGCCCTGGGCTGCATTCCATTAATCCAATCCGTCTCTGACCGAGCATATTCCAAAACTTCTTGGAGTACACATTCTGTCATCTGGAAAGTAATCTGGATTAGGAGAATGTGTTATTCAAGAATTCTTAGTTCGTCTCACGCGTGAATCAGAATATCAGAGTACGAACAGAAATACTAAAGATCAGTAGGCAGACAGTCCTAAACATTTGTTGTTAGAGTGCTCTGAGATACGGAATTATTGGGCATTTATTAAGTTATCATCGTTACAATCTGAGAAGATATTTATTTCCTGATGATTCATAGCTCTCATTGCTGGTGGTAAGTTCTAAGTATTCTCTTAGTAAATAGAACTTTGGTTTATGAAGTCAAAGTAAATCATCTCGTCTTTTCTTAATTGCTTACTTTTCTACAAGTCTCTACCACAATTGATTCCAAATAAAGAACCACGTAATCAGAATTCAGAGCTACGTGACAATATTCCGGAATCCCGATATTCTAGAATTCCGGTATTCCGGAACTCCGACATTCTAGAATTTCCATTTTCTCCGCGGATAGAACGAGGGACTCCTTGACTAGAAGTCGGCCGTCCAAACCATTCGTGCACTGGGACAATCAAAGACAAAATTCTTGTCTCGTAGTGTGTATTGTGTCAAAGAGCTCCGAAGTCTGATAAGTATATTACGTAACCATGTTGCTATTCAGATTTCGGAATCCAGATTTCTATTTTGATATGTTTTGGAATTCTGAACACCCTAATATGCAAAGGAAAATCTATATTTCCAAATAAGTAATATTACTGCATGTTGAGAAAGTAATAAAAATCCATACATGGAAAATAATTTTACTTGTTTAAAAGAATGCGAAACTTAAACCGATATAAGCTTATCCCTTACTTTTTAACTTAGAGATTCTGAGACCTAATTTATCGCTAGTAGTTTTATGAGTGCCTAATAGCGAATTTTAATTTCAACTTTCGTCTGTAAACAGTTTTGCTTACTACCACATATCAATTAACTGTTGTGATAATATTATTATTTGGGTTTTCCAGACACACTTGAAGTAAACTCATTGATAACTTCCTATTTCTGAGGGAAGAACCAAGGTGTCAACGACCTTATGTAGACGTTGCATGTCTCTTTTACTAAGCCCTAACCTATGACATTCTATTAACAGCGAATGTGACATTTAACCGTTTAATGTCAAGCTATTTTTTTAATTCAGTCTTTCCCTTTAATTTAGAAGTCCTGAGCACTACATGAGGCAGCAAACAATTTTACGGGTGAAGCGAACAAACAAAGAGGTTAAGATGCGGAAAGCAACATTATTTCGAGGCGCTAACAAGGAACTGCTTTTAATATTTGCATCGCCCTAACAACGAAAGTTTCCCGAACATATTTAGTTATTATGTATTATTTTTTTTTACTTCCTTCCTTCCTTACTTTCCTTCCTTCCTCCCTCTCTCTCTCTATCTCTTTATCTTATCTATCAATCTGTCTTAATTTAATTTTTTCTCTAGATACACTTGGTATGTGCCTAACCTTAAGTATGTAGCCATTATTATTGACAGAAACAGCATTTTCTAGCTTACGATGTTTGTACGAATTCTTACCCTTCATATTATTCATGAATTGCATCAGTGTTCTTGTTCTTCCTCCTCCTTTCTCATTAACCATACCATCAGTTGTTCTTCAATATTAGCGACTTAAGAATTAGTTAACTAGTTTTTTATATTTTTCCTCATGATGTACAGAATTGCTATTTGCCCATATTTTATCCACTTCTTCAAACTTTAGTGATTTTCTATTTTTTTTTCAGTTCAACACTTCGTTGATAAACTCCATACTTTTGTTCCATAACACCCAATCGAAGAGTGTTGCAAATCTGAGGAGTAGAAACTTCTATAACTTTATTCAGGCATCAGAGAAGCTAATAGACTGTTACGACTAAATTAATGAAAGTTCATTATCTTCATGTCTCAAGTTTGAACCAAGTTTTTCTTTTTATCTCTACGAATATCTTCATCAATTCTTTGTTCATGGCTCCGCAGTAAAGCTATTATTCTTCTTGAAAACCTATTCTTTCTCTAACGCTGTTCTCACCTTGATTGTCTACACGTTGTTATGTCTAAAACTTGTCAACTAAAGAAGTAAGAAAATATACGAATCTAATCAATTGTATCTAAATAAACGAATCGTAGAAACTCAAGTACTTTTAATTGTATTACTTAGCAATAAGAATCTTTCCATAATCCTTCTGCCTGTTGGATTCTTTAAACATCAATAACACCTTATCCTACAGCAAATTACCTTCGTATCAATTCCGTATAATATCGTTGTTATTCTTACGAATACCAACTTCATGTGGACTTACTTCTAATACCTTAGTGGATCAATTAATATGCAATTCTTTCAACGACATCGTATCACGTAATATTCTTATTGATTTCATAAAAACTAAGGAATCATCCAAATTCCGAACATACAAGTTGGATCATAGAATTACGTTATCAGATCAAACATTAATAAAAGAAATAGTCACAACTAGTTAACATCAATCAAAACACACGTCATGTTCTACTCTATAATATTGAACATTCTTTCATACATACTTATAATACCCAATTAATAATTCACTGTCATTCAATCTTAATAAGTTTTTGCTTTTATCCTATCTTCATTTCTATCCTGATTCCATATTAAATATAGCTTCTTCATACAGCCTCCAACCACCTTGTAATCTTGTTTGGTCTTTCAGTTTTTGCAAGAGGCACTTTATCATCTACAAACATTGTATATTTTACTTTGTTTCCCCTGCATCCTTAATCAATGGACCGTCATTGAAACGTTTCTTATAAATTTTGATTAAGCTAATGAATTTTAAATATATATATTTAAAATTATGATTTAAATTTTATCCTAAAAAGTTACCAGATACTGTGTCAATCACGAATACTTAAAAACATTGTATACAGAGTAAATTTCATTCAAGGTTGAAACATTTTGACAAAGATGATTAAAAATAATATTTAGAAATTTAAAAGAGGGACAAGTTTTAAAATAGGGGCTATTCACGCGTTTTGGTACAAGTAATTCTTTAAATACGGGACAATTGTGTGAACTAAATCCGTAATTTATATCTTTGAAAATAAAGTCCACTTTAAGATATCATGTGAGTAGTGTTTAAATCGCAATTTTGATATGCGTCTCTGCTTTCCGTATATGTTTGTTTTCACAGCACTGCAAGTGGTCCTGGAAATTAGCTTTACGAAGCGCATTGGTGACATGAGACAACATACCGCATGCCACTTCCTGCCATTTCTCTTTTCACGAAAAATATTCACCGAGAATAGAACCAAAACAAATGTCATTTGTGTAATTACATCGTGTTAACAACATTGCGATAAACAAATATCGCTGTTAAACCTCTCGTTAATTTACAGGAATAATTAGTATGTATTTATAATCAGTGCTCCATTTACAGATCATATAGTAAGAATCAACAATTAGACGAAAACAATGGTTCTCTGAAACCATCTCATTTGTTTGTCGTATTGAACAACAGAATCCCACCCACCGCGCACTCCGGGATTCTCTCGCTCCACATAGGAATGGTGTTGATAAGCCTTTGAAGACCGCACACACAAGCTGTTGTCATGGAGGAGAGCTCTTCAAGCCCTAATGTAACTACACACCCCTCCTGTCCTCTGCCCTCCTCTCTCGTTCCCCTCTCGAGTTCCAACGGTGGCTTTAAACAACCTGTGCCCGCGCGTATTGATTTTGAAACCGTTACGTTCAAAATGAGTTGACGAATGGAGCAAAAATTGTTTCTACAAGTTCACCGAAACGGAAATATCAACGAAAAGTAATGTGCCAGCATAAAACTTATGAAACCTGTCACATTTCCTTTGAAACTTTTCCGATTTAGCTTTTGCTGCTTACATGAGAAGCCTTATAGATTCATTGTTTTTTACTTGGTCGATAATTCTTTCCACAAGTCAAACTGGCTCCCTCTATGATTAAAGTTCTTTCAGATAATTCAATGATTTAATCAGTTCATCAGTTATCATGTAATGAATTCAATTTTCATTAAGTAATTGAATTTTGAATTTCTATATATTATGCAATGTTACAACATTTAGTGTTTGAGTTTCATAGTTCTGTTTGTTAAGATTAAACGAAAACAAAACTTTAGGTTTGTCGTTTGTTGAAAACGCGTTTCTTAACCTTTTTCATCCTGCGACCCCCTTTCACCATGCGTTCTAGCCGCGACCCCCCTTTCGCCATGCTTTCTAGCCGGCGACCCACAATTATTTTATTTTGTGTAATATTTTTTTAAATTTCAAAACATAACAGTTTATTTCCTGTATTTATAATAAATATCCTAATTATATCTGGTGTAGTAAAAAGTAATCCATTATTTTTGCATGACATTGAAGGCTTGACTTACCATAGTTAGAATGATCCGATTTAGGTCAAATATGCACCGTTTTGTTCGATAACGTGTTGCCATTTGGAAGGTAATATTATGATGCCTCTCTCATCGAAGTCCTTGTCCCTATTGGCAAAAAATTGAGACAGTCGATTTTCACAAGCCTCTCTTGAAGCGAATTTTGCACCAGCAAACGTGTTCGCCATGGACAGGAACAGATGGTAATCACTCGGTGCCAGGTCCGGATTATAAGGTGGATGCATAAGAACCTCCCAACCAAGCTCCCGGAGCTTCTGGCGAGTCACTATCGATGTGTGTGGCCTGGTGGAACACAATGCCTCTCCTATTGGCCAAAGCTGGGCGCTTCTGGGCGATTGCTGCCTTTAGACGGTCCAATTGTTGACAGTATAATTCCGAGTTAAGGATTTGGCCGTAGGGGAGCAGCTCATAGTAGATAATTCCCTGTCAATCCCACCAAACACACAGCAAAACCTTCCTGGCCGTCAATCCTGGCTTGGGCACCGTTTGCGCAGGCGCACCGCGCTTCGACCACGACCGTTTTCGCGTGACGTTGTCGTAAGTGATCCACTTTTCATCACCAGTCACCAACCGCTTCAGAAATGGGTCGCTTTTGTTGCGATTCAGCAGCGATTCGCAGATGGAAATTCGGTCCATGAGGTTTTTTTGCGTTAACTCGTGTGGCACCCATACATCAAGCTTCTTTGTGTATCCAGCCTTATGCAAATGGTTCCACACGGTTTTTTGTGCAACGTTTAGCTCTTGGGCAATCGAAACAGTGCTTACATGACGGTCGGACGCGACAATGTCCATGATTTTATCGTCATTTTCGACACGTGGCCTTCCAGTGCGTGGAACATCTTTGACGTCAAAATTACCGGAACGGAATCGACGAAACCAAAATTGCGCGTGATTGGCTGTTACAGTATCAGGACCATAAACACTGTTCACATTTGCAGTCGCCTGGCTTGCGTTTTCGCCTTTATCGAAGAAAAACTGTAAAATATAGCGTATTTTCTCTTTGCTAGTGTCCATTTTGACTCGCGCTCACACAACACTGAGTCAACTCATCACAACTATCTGAACAGTGTTTGTAGTACGCAATCTCATCGTTTGAACGCCATCTCGTTGAACCCGATCGGACTTATACAACGCGAGCTACAGATCACTGAAACCATCTATTGGCAAAATAATGGATTACTTTTTACTACACCAGATATTATCCAAAACTATTCAGTAAACTACATTATCTTTAGTAATTATTAAAAATAGCAAGCAAAATAAAATACTTTCTTAAAAATGTATTAGTTTTAACCTACAAAAACCCTAGTTAAATTATTTTTTTCACCTTCCCTCGCGACCCCCTTGCACACATACCGCGAGCCCCTTAGGGGTCGGGACCCTCAGGTTGAGAAACCCTGGTTTAAAAGATAAATAACTAGAGCAAATGGTTGTCCCATTCGTTCTCGACTATCGCGAAGAAGAAACGAGAAAGAAGTGTCGCCACAGAGTACGTGATCATAATACAAGACCAAAAGCTAAAACGCATTTCAAGACACTATGAAGCTTGTAGACCTTCGTAAGTTAATGCAATATCTAGTTGCAGTTCCATACGAGTCACATTTATAAAAAGTCCTCACAAATAATATATCCCTAGGATGGAGATGATCCTAACAGAGAAAGACGCCGACATATCGTCCCTCTGTATATGTATGTGATCACAACGATATCGGATACAAGAAAGTCAAAGACTTTAGGACATAAACTACACTGTTAACATTTTTCCAGAACATTTCTGGAGAAAGCTAGGCAACCACGGCTGCATGTAAATTTTTAGTTACTTTCGTAATAGAAATCAGCCACCATTTAGTTTTCAGGAATACTTGGAGCAAGATAAAAAATAGAAGCCTGAAATGAGATTGAACACGGGTCGTTCAGCGTATTTACCGAACTGCTGCTTTAGCTGCAGGAAACCTTAAACACCTAAATTATACATGTTTTTAGTGTTTAAAAATTCTGCAAAATGTTCTCCTTTTGCCTTACTTTGATAAAAATATTTCTTTTAAATATTTGTAAATAATTAATGTTGGCATACGAAAGAAGCCTGTTTTGAAATTTTAAGTTACAAAGAGAGTTAATTTATTTCCGGAAAGCTACACTAGATGGATACACTTGTTCAAAATTTCTCTTGAGAGCAGATCGTTTTGAACTTTAAAGTCAATAAACGTTTTCTCAAGCAAGCAATTTATCAAATAAACAAGTATTCATCTAGTGTACATAACAGCCAGATACTCAGGGAAGAATTGAGTCTGGCAGGAATGGAGAGTCGATCCGGAAACCTCCATGGAAGTATGGAATTCCTGTTGTAGATGACGAACACTGCTTTCCTCCATTTCTGCGATACGACCAACTTTAGGGATGGCCACTTCCGGAAAAATCTTTCCCGATTTCCGGAAATAACATTTTACGTTTTCCGTAAAATTTTCTATTTTCCGGAAAATTTTCTGTTTAACTTTTCTGTCTTTCTTTATTCGAAAAAAAAATCCGTTTTCTGTTTTCCGAAAATAAAATCCGGTTCTCCGATACGCCCAATGAGAACGTGTTCGAAAAGGTAGAAAAAGGGTTGCCACGAATCCAGCTGCTGAATTTCTGTAGGGACCGCCGAACTTCGAGATCCTGCAATGTTATGTTTGATATAGAGTTGATGTTCGTTGATACAAACTGATCATTGTGATAAAAAATATGATATAAATCGTCTTTTGTCGAAGACAGTTGTTCTTGAAAATGATAACAACCTAAGTAATGGTTTTATTATAGACAAAACACAAGCGCCCCCGTATAAATTCAATGTTCTTCTAACACTATCCAAAAGAAAGACTCGAAGTCGTAGATTTTCCCACCGTTTCAGACAATGACTAATGAAACGGTGTATGACTCATCTTTGTCGGACTCCTAGTTACTGAGATCTAGGCTGAGTACAAAATGGATAATTCTAGGTGATTGGAAAGGGCCTGCGGATTTTAGAGTCAAAATCGTAGCTTTTCCCACCGTTTCAGGTCATGACGAATCCAGCGGTATACAGCTCGTCTCTGTCTGACTTACAGTTTCTGACATCTAGTGGGGAGGGCAAACAAAATAAAGATAGAGAATACTAAGTTAATCAAAAGGGTCTGGCAGCTTTACAGTCCAACTGATAGGATTTCACACCGTTTTGGAGTATGGCGAATCCAAGGCATATTGCTTGTAGTTACTGAGATCTAGGAGGGGCACAAATGGAGAATATTACTAAGCCAATTAAAGAACTTGCGAATTGTAGAGTAAAAGTAATATTTTCCCCCACCATTTGAGATCATGAAGAAGCCAACGATGTATGGCTCAACTCTGTCGGACTTGTAGTTGCTGAGATCTAGGGTAAAAACTGGGTAAACTTTATATTATATGGGCCAGTCTAGTAACTGTTGACCTCGGCCCGTAACGATTATCCGTCACGTTCGAGTTAAAAGACATCCATGCCCTTTCCTTATTCACTGACGTTCATACGGGAGAGCTAATATAATAATATATAAAGAGGATATAAATTATTTCACATAAAGGGTTTGTCCTATTTTGCATAAAGAGTTTGTATTATTTTTAATTCAATTTCATCCTGTCCTCGCAACAGGCTCATTATTCAACTCCCTCCCAGGAGGAAAAAGTACGAAAATCGAAACTTAAAAATTCTTCTAGAAATGATAAGTACTAACACAAATTCTTTGTAGGAACATGTAGAATAACCTAAAGTTATTCGATGAATCATTTAAACCATGCACTTCTGACTATCTGAGTTCGTTTACATGAATTTAAAAACAAAGTTGTAAAAGAAAATTATCATTATGTTTGCACGTGATTTGCTAAAAGGGTTCAAACAACTCTAAAAATAATTTAAACAAACAGGTTTGGGAACACACACATACTCATACAAATAAATATACATACGAGCACATACTAAAAGTACAGTGAACAACTTGTTTCAGCAATAAATTTTTCTTTGTTGAGAAAAGGCCTATTGTTTGTGGCATTCCAGCCAACATGTTCTTTGCATGTTAAATGTCTGGGTCCTTGGTAATGCTAATTCTTATGTAGCATTGTTAATTGCCAGCTTTTGTTCAGCAACACCTGAATGACTCACGCCATGCATATGCAATAACCGTTTTGACACAGTAGTTTGTTTACTGAAATACAAACTCAAGCTTTACCTCTAAGTCATTTTACCGTCACTCATACAAGATGGAAATTAGTGTGAAACTGTGTAGTCACTACACGAAGACTTGCGGCATGAACATTAATTTAGAGAGTGTTTTTAAAGGGTAAAGAGAGTGGTTAAAGTTTCTTGTTTGAAGTGTGATTATCTCTGAAGGGAAATTTTTTTTTGCACATAAACAAACATTTGACTAAAGTATCAAAGCATATTTAAAATATTTTGAAAAACGCACAGAGAAATCGGTCTCCGGTACTCGTTAGTAATCGAACCTATCTGCAGAGCTATCAGCCATAGAACCAACTTTTCCCCAAGGTCACTGAGTACCCTAGCTCTGGAAACCAGAAGCGATGAGTAAGTTCCAGCCAAGAATATTCAAATTCAAAGAAGCAGGTCGTGTTGCTGGTTAGATCAGTGGTAGATGGAGATTTTGGCAAGCGAAACCTTGCTGGGGACAATTCCTAGTTTGTCTAACAACCAATTATTGAGTAGGGCATCTTTCGAACTATTTCGAAACAATATTTTGTGTAACATACAACATTACATCATGTGGTTCTCTCTCTTCTTCTCTTTCTCCTTTTTCTTGGTTATCTTTCGAATGTTGACTGCTTAACATTCTCTTGTGTATTTTTTTGGATTCTAATGCACCTTGAAGGTTTATGGAGATTTTTGACGAAAGTGTGAGCCAGGTAATTTTTGTGCAAACGAAATGTCTTAACAAGAGCCGTTGATTGGGCTCTCACATAAATGATATTCTTTCTTCGCGAATACGTCTTGCTCTTAATAATCTTAACTATATTTCCTTTTCGCAATTTCTATTCTGTTATAACACTTCCCAAAAACTTCAAGCTGGATGGATACCTCATCTCAGTGTATTGTAACTTTCATGTTTACTGTGGTTTCTCCGTTCAAATCAGAATTTCCTTTACTTTCCTTCACATTCCGAAATACTTTTTCCGTTTCTGTTCTAATTTTGACATTAAATGAGTTGTTTCAATTCAAGATTCTTTCCATTCCATCTGTTTTTCCCATTATGCTATCTTCTTTATGGTTTCTTCTTTCATCTTCTTATATATCTCATAAAAAGCTCAAATTCTGTACGTTTGTATGCATATGTTTACTAAAAAAATCCCGCCTTAGGACCAATCTGCACCAAAGCTTGCATGTCTACTTCATTTGCCCAGAGAAAGACCGAGCACTATATATGTTAACCTGATTCGCAGAGGGTTGTATTCCACAAAGCACAACAAATAACCAGGAATATTCCATTTTAACTTTCAGTACTTCAGGAATATTAATCGAACGTTGAAAATATCTCTGAATATTCCCAAGAAATATCATGCTTAGCATCATGAAGGAATATTCATCGAACAATGGAAATATCACGGAAATACTCCTCATGAACATAATTCTTGGTAGCATGAAGGAATCTTCATCGAACATTGAAAATATCAAGAAAGTATTCCCCAGGGATATAATGTTTAATATCATGAAGGAATATTCAATGAATATTGGAAAATATCCCATGAATATTCCTCAGCAATATAATGCTTGGGATATGTCATTACAAATATCTCCGGAATATTCCCCAGGAATATAATTCTTGGCATCGTGAAGGAATATTCATCGAACGTTGGAAATATCTCGGTACTATTTCCTAGAAATGTAAAGCTTGACAACATAAAGGAATTTTTTTGAAACATTGGAAATATTCCTCGTAATATAATACTTGGGATCATGATCGGATATTTACTGAACATTACAGATGTCGCTGGAATATTCCCCAGGAATATAATTCTTGGCATCATGATCCCTAAAATATTGCAAAATAACCAGTTCATATGAAGCAAGATGTTTATCCCCTTATGCAACTCAAACTACATAAGTTCTGTTCGGGTTGCTTATATAAGGAAGGATTTCATTGTTTCCATATTCAAGAAGGACAAAGTTACAGGGATAGAAGAAATGATTACATTTTGTCCGCACCTTCGGGCGACTACAACAGATAATTCTGTAAAAAACGTGTTATTCCCTAGCACGTATCGATGTAATATCTAAATTCAAATTTTGTATTGTTTTATTTTATATTTTATTATTATTGTTATGTTTATTTTTCTCTTTTTCAGGTTTTTTGCTCCTGTTGATGTTAATGTTTCAATACATCGCTCCCACAGCTACGTACTTGGTTATGAAAATAAGATAAAGAAATTATTCACACATAAAACCGTTCATCAACATTCCAACAACAATAAGAAACAATATAGTATCTGTAGATCCTATAGTAAAAATTATTTGGTCGTATTACAGCTCGAGCTTACCTAATGGGTCACTCTCTCCATTGCTCATAATGAGAAATAAAGAGTAGCTGCTTTTTCTTACGCGGTGGGCAGAAAAGCATTACAAAATATCACAGTTGTTTGACCATGAAAAACGGTAGAATCATTTCTGCAGGCTTTACAATTACAATAGGCCATTTAGTGTGAATAGAGATGGAGAGTAAAATTTAAAGACCATCGTTCAGAAGATAAAACACGAAAGGCTGGAAACAATGCTTTTGTTTACAGAAATATTTATAAAAGATATAATAACAATAGATAAGAGTTAGTTCTGTGATTAAAAAGCAATGCAAATGTCAGGAAAAATATACAATAAAAAATAATTATTAACATAAAAAATAATTTATTCAATGCACTGTGAAGTGTATTTTCAGTTATGGTACACCGGAGGAATTCGAGTCATGGTGTAAATCGGTTCATTTTAAGATATATTATGATAAGAGCACATTTTCACACAAGTACCCCTTCCCCTACAAAATTATCTGTTTCTCTAATGGAAAACAAGAACCTTTCAAACGAATAACAATTGGGACACTTTCACATACACTTAAAAATTTCCAGATACATTCCTGGAAAAAGCCAATTTGTCATTTAAAAGTCAGTTTGTTAAGTTATGAATTCCAGCGTCTTATACTTACTGGACTAAACTACCAGTGATAAGAAATCACTAGATGAAAACAGTATAGAGCTCAGAAATACGTTGTCCGAAGCCCAAAAATATAAACATAGTTACTCCCACAACTTACACCATGTTTTCATCACTTTTTCTGTTTTCCAATTAGGGGTCGCAATCCCCCATTCACTGAGAATGTTTCCCATTTCTGCTAACGTACGTGATCAAAATTGGTTATGATAACAACCCGTTTTCTTTTTCTGAGGATATGCGAACATCACAGTGGAACTGAAAACTGAGCACTTCCAGTACTGGAAAATAAATCTCGCGGTGTTCTTTTATTTTAATTGTTACTGCAAATAGTATCAATTATCTTAACCATAACTGGACATATCAAGGCACTTTCTTAAAAATTTTAACAGTGTATTGACCTTTGAAAGGATATCTATAATAGTGGCAACACTGAAGCATGTCGAGACTTCTAAGCCTAGTGTCTGAGAAAATATGTCTTTTTCTGTTTTATTGCATTACTAAGAAAAGGAGCTTGTAGTCAGTCGCAGCTATTTTCTTAAGTCTTGTGACCTTTGACCTTGTTCAGAGAACACCGATTATTAGCATTTACATCGCAGCGGCGGTTTTAGTAACTTCCAGGGACGTAACTACGATGCCGCGAGACCCCGCATTGCGTGGGTGCGAGACGACAGACGACTTTTAAATAGATGAAAAATGAAAAACATATGACAAAAAACCAGCAAACGTAAGAAGAAAAGTCAAAGTTTGATTTTAAACTTTCTCAGAATTAGTAAAACCGAGGAAATTTTTGTCTGGACGGGAATTTTAACTCAATCTCGAGAGAATCTCCGTTATAGAAATTGGTGTACAGTTGGTGTGTGCGTTTTACATGTGGTAAGAATTTGCTTAAAGTATATGTAAGAGATGCTGTTAGAAGGACACAAAGTTCCTTACATGGGAGGGGCATTCTAGTGATTTTAGTAATTCCACTTATTAACAGAATTTTATTAACATTCTTCTAGCACTCGATATGCATTTTTAGATTAAGGCCTACATCTCTCTAAGTATAAATTACTTCACAGGAAGAGGACACGAACGCGTCATACAATGGACGAGGGGTGTATGAAAAGTTCTTGGCCCGAGCATTGCTGTACTAAGCGAAAAGGCCTTAACTCCAATTTTTGTTAAAAAGAAAAAAAAGTATGAACAAAGCATGAATTTTGATTTTTCTTTACCCAATAAATGCTATACTGAGATTTTCGTGTTGAACATATGGGTTCTATGACGTAACGTTACTTCGCCATTATACAAAGACGAAACCCATTTTGTTCTTTCTCTCAAAATCGAGTTGAATGGAGTTAAGGTCTTTTCCCTTAGCATGGCATGATCCCCTCAGTGGTGTTGATTGTTATTGCAGCACGATGTAACATGATGTTACGTATGTCTTGACGAAATTCTGTTTAGCTAAAGTATTTTTTCTCTACAGATGTTTGAAAAGAATCGTTTGTCACAACGACTGACGAGACCCAATTCAACTGTCGAACAATGATTTAAGGTTAGTGTTAAGCAACGATCTCCAACAAAAGCTGGCAGCACTACCTCCGTATATGTCTAATGTATTTTTATCGTTGCACGAAATTTCAATGCTGCTACAAATTTCTCTACAAATTCAAGCCGAGAGAGTTCAAACTTTCAGGGAAGAAAGTTCATAACCAATTCAAGAGTTCTATCCGTGCCGATTTTTTATTTAATTTCTTGTTCATTGTTGAAAGAGCTTCATTGTTATAGGTTTGGATATCCATAACAACGATGAAACAATTTCAACAATGAACAAGAAAGAAAATAAAAAATCGTCACGGATAGAACTCTTGAATTGATTATGAACTTTTTCCTTGAAAGTTTGAACTCTCTAGGCTTGAGTTTGTAGCAGCAGCATTGAAATTTCCTGAAACGATAAAAATACATTTGACATATACGGAGATGGTGCTGCTATCTTTTGTTGGAGATCTTTGCTTTAGATTAACCTTCTGAAGGAGATGCCACCAATGAGATGCACGCAGATAAAGGGAACAAGGAGTCCTTTCAGTGGGGGATTCAGGATTTTCGTGAGGAGGTGGAATAGACCAGGGACGTTTTTTATATCCTCCCGCTAAGTTAAATTTTAAATACAAATTTATCATATTTTCCCTCATATTCCCAAGTGTTATCATAGAATATGACACCGGCATCCCCAAAGATTGATATTTCTAGATAAATAAGATCTGTCCGGAAACAAATCGAAGTTATTTTTACATAAATTGATGAAATAGTGCTATAAAAAATAAAGTTCTTGCCTTGCGCGTCCTCTCTCTAGATCCCCCACTGTCTTCATAAAATAGTGTTTAAAGTTGGGTGGTTGAACTGAAACGTGGAAAAGGACATAGCTCAAAGACTCCCCACAACAACAATAGATGAAAAAACGTGGACATTGTCCATTTGCATTGAATGTGTATAGATTATACTGTTTCCAACATTTTGGGTAGGAAGAAGTGTCAACAAGGTTGGGACCTGATTTCTTTCATAATCTCAGAAACGTAACAAAGTTACACTCAGCTAGGAAATTCCCGAGGATGAAGGGCAATTCTTAGTCAAGTACGTTACTGAAAATGAAACATGGGTTAATTATTTTGACTCTGAAATGAAACAACAGTCAAAACAGCGGAAAAAGTCTTCCTACCTACCCGCCAAGAATTCAAGGCAACAAAGTCGGCAGGAAAGGTGATGGATAGAGTGTTCTGGGTTGGTTATTTACCTAACGAACACAAAATCACAGGTTATTATTGTGCGTAATTGCTGTAACAATTAGGCACAATCAAGATGGAACAACGTGGTAAACTTTTAAACAATATTCATGCAAACAACTGGCCTAACCACAAGGCTTAAGTTTCATATGATGTAATGAAGATCTGTTGTGGCTTTCAAATGATACTCCATCCATCCTATTGCTGAATCTCGCTACCTCTGATGTTTGCCAGATTCCGAACATCATAAAGGACTTGAAGAGTCGCCATTTCAATGATAATGATGAGGTTATGAATGCTGTTGAAGGGTGGTATTCAGTAGGCAAATAACCTTCTATGAGAAGGGGGTACAATCGCTCTATGACTAATGAGCAGGGAATGCAGAAACGGTTGCATTGTGTGTGTACACGTCAACGGCGATTATGTTGAAAAATAAATACAATTAGGTCTGATTCCCCATTTCCTTCTGTAGTAGACCGAAAACTTACCTCACGCTCTTCGTAAACACTCTTTTTTTTTTTTTTTGTCGTGTACCCTCTTGATTTGAATATCCTGGATAAACCAATGGTCAATAAAGTTGAATCGAAGTAGGTTACCCATCTTCTTTGTTTTACGTTCTTTATTCAATTTCAGTCCAGGTAAACCGAAAATAGTTTCTGCTGAATTAATTCCGTTTCGTATTTCAATAATATAATAACCATAAGATCATCCCACATCGAGACATAAAAAAACAACATGAAATTTGCCCTGTCTCTTTCTGCTTTCAACGAAAAATTGTGAAGTTATTACTTTAGGAACAAGGTTTCCAGTGTACCTGGAATATATCATATGTTCGTCGTTGGGCGCTTGATTCAGGAAATACAATTTTTTACTTTTCTTGAAAACATTTGTATTTGCAAGCGTTGAAGCCTGTAAAGTTGCGAAAGCTTTAAACTTTTGCTACAAGGAAAATAGATCACACAGCTATCATACAATAAAAAAAAAAAAAAAAAAAAAAAAAAAGAGATTTTACAAAAAAAAAAGAAAAATAATAATAATATCTGTGTCCTTCTCGGCGTTTTGTTAATGCTATGACAGCAAGTTGATTGAATTCTTGAATTTAATTTTTAGACCTTTAGGTAACTTTGGCTCAGGCCGGATGGATGACGATGTGATAATTGGTCGAATGAAAGTGAGAGGAAACGAGAGAACCCCAAGAAAAACCATGCCCACGGTGTTTGTCCACCACAAAGCCCACATTGCACGGGCAGGGATCGAACCGACGACTCTAAGCACCAAACGTGAGCGCTCTACCATTGAGCCACCGCGTCTCCTAATAACAAGTTGATGATTTGTGTGTTTGTCGAGAGTAAAATTCAAACAAAGCTTGAAATTGCCTTGAATTAACTCTGAACGTTTTGAGTTTTCAAACATTTTCTTCCGTATTTGAACCCACACCAAACTTCCACTTATGCTTTATCAAGTCAATAAAACCCGAAAAGTGTTGCCCAAGGAGAAAATATTTTCCAGCTATTTTTAAAATCTTTTTCTTTTCAACTACTCCAAACAATTTCGTTCAAATTGGAAAGAGTCATGGCAACACACCTGTGACTTGAAATGGAATGACTGATTAACCTTAAACAAATGCTAATAATAACTTCAAAATTATATGTAAATTGTGTGCACTTTTATTACTCATTATTGAATAGGAAATGGACCTTGGTCTACGAAAGTAATTTTCTATTTTACTGTAGTGAAATTAGAATAATCATCGTAAAACGAAAATTGCCTACTACGACTCTACGTTAAGAGTAAATGGGTGTCATAAGATAAGGTTTAACACATTCGTTTGAAGATACACCACTTAGTACGGCATCTACACCGTAGGGGAGAAGTATTCGGGAGTACGAAAGTAATTGTAAAACTGGAAATTCTTAAGATTCTGTAATTTTCGGGAATTCTGATATTCAGGAATACAAAAAGTGCATTCTCCTTGCAAAATTACGAAATTCCTTACACCTTTGAAAGAGAGAATTTGTTATAGAATATCTTAAAGTTTTCTTTCATTACTCAGTCAATGAATATATATATGAAATATCCGTATATTTTGCGGAGGGTGGTGGGGCAGTTTAGCTCCTTTTCTAATCTTGTCGAACTCCAGAAGAGTCGCCTTCCATTTATCTGATTTTGGCATTCAGAAATTTCGATATTGTTACATTTCGGATCATGATATACAAGATTATGATATTAAAATATTCCAATATTCCGAAATTCCAAAACAATGAAATTCGAATATTTCGAAAAAAAAAACGCATTTCGATTCTGAAATCTGGCTGATAGCTCCAGTAAATTCCAAACAAGTGAATTCCGAATTTATTTCAGAATTTGAATTCTGAAGATGTTCTGCGTACTATTGTTGATATTTGCTATCTTTAACTTAAGTTTAAAAAAAAAATACTTCCTTTCTAAGTTCCACGAGATAAACATCTGAATCGCATTTCCCATTTAAAGTTTCACACTCAAATGCAATTTTCTTTTCTTCTCCTTCCTATAAATTGAACTTGACATACACAATAGTTCAGATGACATTTTGTTCCCATGATTACTCAGGCGGAACTCGCTAACTATGGGAAAATTTCCAATTTTAATTTATTTTTTGCATTGATTTTAGACAAGTATTAAATATAAACGAAACAGCTGGTAGTCTTCATGCAAGACGTTATCGACCGTGGGAGTGACTTAGTAACGTGTTTCTCTCAGCGCTTGGGTCGGTCGGTAACCTTGAATGAAGTGTGCAATTGTAATGTTGCTTAGATACCGTTCAGAAACAGGAAGACAGTTGAGATTTTTTTTAAAAGAAACAATATAATTATGAACATTTTTCCTTGGGTGATAAATATACGACATCAATATATTAGGAAGTAATTTTCCTACCAACACTTAATAGTTCATAGAAATTAATATTCCGAAATACAAGCATACACGTTTGCTGTGATTAATTATGAAAGCAAACTAGAAAGATGTTAGTGAAAAAGGGAATTTAACAGGATGGAGTCGATGTAACACACGCTGTCAATGCGAATTTAAGCAAGAATTGTTACGAAAATTTCGTTTCCTCCTTTGACATGACCGCTATCTGTAATCGAGCTTCGGTGTTTAGGTAGATAAGGTCGCTATTCGGAATTAGCATTGCAGAAGAGACGTTGGTTCGAACCCCGCTCAAGCCGACTGACTGAATGAGATTATTTATCGGGTTTGTGTTTGCCTGAAATCCTAGTTCGGGCTCTGGTTCGATTTTTGTGAGCAGATTCAACGTAGTGGGTTCAAAATCCACTTTAACTAGTAGGATGTCATCTCAATCCGATGTAAGAGAATGACAAACTACTATTGGTTCCCCTTGCACAAGGACCTTAGGGTCATAAATGTGTCTCTGGGCAAAAGTTTAATCTAAAATGAATAATGATTTTCGAACCGTAACTGAAAGCTAACAGAAAGAACCGACGCCGAACAAAGCGAACCCGGCATTCGAACCAATGACCTTTGGAAATAAAATTGGTCTGTAATGGTGCATTACATCGACGTTTTTATAGCATACTACTGCTATAATAATTACGGGAGCGAACTACAGAATGCAATCTAGGCAACATAATATGATTAATAATTTATAATAATACTGATAAACTTACCGTGAATGCCACCCGCTCTGGTAAATAAAGGCGTATAGCGTCACGAAATGACCCCATAATAACCGTATAAACGTATATTATTAAACCGAAACAAACGCCATTCGGTTGGCGTTTGTATGCAATCTATGCAACGTTATAGATTAAATGCACGCCACTCCATGCACTTCTATGTTCACACGACACTTCCTTCCCTCCACAAATATCAAACAAGGAAAGAAAGAGGGAAAAAACAAAAGAAAACAAAAATAATGACAGAGCGCAGAAACGTTTATCCAGATAACGTCAAACGATACGACAAACGTTCAAGTGCAAAGGGGAGGCTTTTAGTCACGAAAGGCTATTAAACATGCTTTTCTGTTGTTTTTTTTTTTATAAAGGTCTAGACATTGAATGAATGAATGAATGAAAACATCAAGTTCAACGAACCACGAGATCAATGACACTTACGTGAGGAGGATGTGTCAGGTCCACATGGATTCCTCGATTTTGGCACCGAAGGATTGTATAGCTGCAACAAAACACTTCCGTAGCGGATAAAAGCCCCCGATCTTAAGAAAGGGGATATACTTTGTTTCTCTGAAGATTCACCGTCTTTTTTCTCCTCAACCACTCCGCGATTTCGAGCTCATAACCGAACGCAGCCGTGCTGGAGCAACTAGAAGATGATATGGATACAGCTGGCATCGACCGTCAAAGCACTCGCCAGCACCTCCCGTTTGCCTGCGCGCGCTCAGTCTATTTGTCTAACCACGCATGTTGAGTTTCCTTTGTTACTCTGGTTCCACTGTCATCGCGTTAGATGTCGCTATGTGACAATGGTCCGTTTGCCTGCTGTATATAAACACTGATTTACATCAATTCGTGCGCGCCATTTTTATCTGTCACAAACATCACACACATGCGAAAACACTGTTTTCAAAGCTATCAAAGTGGCGTTTGAGTGGGAATGTGTTGGTCAAAGCAATTCGTTACATATAAAAAAATTCTTTGAAGCAGAGTACACGTTTAGATTTTTCTCTCAGTGGCTTGTTGAAGCATTGTTCTTGAGACTGCAGATATTGATAAACTTAGTTCGATACTAATTAAAATGCCCAACCTTCAGATCCTTTTTAATCTCCTGATTTTCATTATCAACCCTCAATTTCCACTATCTTCTCATACTGTACGTCTATCAGATATATGTTTCTTCGCCTTTCATATATGCCACCCAAATAGCATTGGTGTTCTGTGGGTTGTATAAGCGATAGGCGTTTCACAACCTTTTTATTCCCGCGACCCCTTTAGGCATTTTGGTTGTTAATAGTAAGAGGTTTGGTGAAAATTTGTATGAAAGACGTTCTTGCAGACCACCCTCATTTCAAAACTTGACTGTTTTGTTATGTTTGATAATAAACATTTTAATTTTTAACAACTTATATATAAAATATTTTAGTTGTGTCTGTCTAGAAATGTTTCCTTTTTGTTTCAATTGTTCAACGAGTTCACAAAACTAACGATAGGGGGATAGTGTTTTTTAAACAAATGCTTCTACCTGGTGAGAGAAAGAGGAACTTTTTGTAGCTCACTTATTTCAATGCAACGGACATGCTAAAAGAACTTCTAATTATTTAATTTTAACAGAGTTGTTCTATTTGAAGAAAAGCAAGATAAACAAATTTATAAATTAAGAAAAATACTTGTTGGTATTTTAAATGAAACGGTATAGTTATTAGTGTATTATTATTATTATTATTGTGGTGGTGGTATAGTGGTAGGAGGAGAAGAAGAGAAAGTACAAAAGTTTTAGAACACATAATTTTAACTTAAAATCTTAAAAATCAGAAAATTTATGAACATTATACTAAGAAGAATGTTCTAGTCTAATAAAGAAATTTCGTCATCTTTAATAATTATACATTCAACAAGCAAAAGTAAACATCTTTGAAATTCATCAGTTATTACTTACGAGGCTCTAGTTAAATTAGTTTTTGAGATCCTTTTGGGACTGTCGACACAATCCTGCGATTCCTAGGCTGAGAAACCTTGTCCAAAAAAGGAAATAAAATTTTGAGACTGTCAGACGTAGTTTGCGGCAGTGGTGTTCAACCTTTTTACAATCGAAAGATAATTAATCACCTTCTGAAGCGAAATATATTCAATCACTTCACTTCAGAAGTTTCAAAATTAGACACCAGTGAGAAGTAAACATACGTTCAATGAATTAGAGACGGAACTCTGAATATATTGTTAATAAATAATATTTTTATTTCCTTCCCCCAAATTATTAAAGAAGTAGAAATATTTTTAATATATTATTTGGTTTATGGCTCTCCTGAAGAAGGTTTCACGGGCCACGGTTTGAAAATCTTTTGTCTATGGTCTTCCTCTGGTCAAATTAAGTAGTCAGGCAAAGTTTGGGGCAGGTCGTTCTAAAGGTGTGCATTTGTTATAATACATACAAGTTTACAGCCTTATCTATTACATATAAGACAGGGAATGTGAATCTCTGTATATGAAGCTTATGCGTGAACAAACGTCTAAGTGACAAATTGGCTGCATTGAGAAAAACGGGAAAGAAGTTGAAACTTCTCCGCAAAGCTGTGTGGCGCTGAATGGATGCCACTTAGACTTTTGTTCCATCTATCCAACACACTGTTTAAAACGGCTACTTTTTCGTAGCAGTGATAGCAGTAACTGCTATTTTAAAATATATGTTAAAGTAGCAGTTTACGAAAAGCCTTCCTAAGTGGGAGTTATTTGTTCCTAACGTAAAAAACAGTGTAGAAGCACTATTTTAGACTAACTTAATTGTCTATAGCTTGTTCTCTGAATAGTAGAGTGATAGACTGCCGCTAGGACTTGGTTCTGATTTTAACTGTCGGAAAACTATTGTATATAATTATAGGAGCTTTTAGAGATTCAGTTACGTATTCTCTTCGTGAATAATTAGTACAAATATGATAGAAGTTAGTAGTTATTTGAAATATCTTCGGCTATAAATAGGAACTATTTGACAGTACAACCGAGAAGATTAATAAAAACACATAGTACGTAATAATTGCCTCGGTATAAATATTTATGAGCTTTCACTTAGATCGGGATAAGTTAGGTGAAGATAAGCAGTGCCGATAGCGTTGCCACGAGATGAGTCGAGACATCGAAATAGCTATAGAAAACGAGACGAGACAGAGCTCTCGTAATGTAAAATATTAATATTTTCGAGACGAGATTCTGTGGATAAGACATTTTCGAGACGAAAGAGTCTAAATCTCGTCTCGTTGGCAACACTAAGTGCCGGTTATAGAAATTTTCATTTTTGGGGAAAGTTAAATTTTGCCGCCCTTTCCATCGTTTTCAGCCAAACAAGACCGGCCGACGCGACAGCCACAACATTGTCTAGCATCGTCTGTGGTGTACTTTCCTTATTATCTTTGGAGCCTGTCGTAGCATCGCTATTACTGACTCCAGTAAGGCTTTAGACCTGTCTATCTGACTTGATTCGCAGTTTGAATCTTGAAAATGAAGGTAGGTAGTATGGATAAACATAAAACATGTCTTGGCGCAAGCAATTTTAATTCCCTTTTTTAGGAGCTTTTATTTTTTGTTTTAGCTGTTTTCCGCCTCCTAAATGTGCCACCCGGGGCTGTTTCCCCTTTTGTCCCCTCCTAGATGAGGCACTGAAGATAAGTAAAGTATCAGGCAGAGGCTTGTTTACCGTAACATCAGTGTTCGATTTGCACAATTTCAAGAGAGAGAGAAGAATGAGTAAGATATGTATTATACAGCATTTTGGGATCTTCCATATACCAGACTAGGTGCCAACAGAGCCAGGGAAGATTTGGGCAAAGAGGGTGAATTCCCAACCACCCTCTGCTACAAATCGAACACTGCGTAACATCGCTGCATACCCCTGGTGAATCTAAAGGAGACCCTGGGAAACTTCGGCGGCGGGCTTCAAAATCGAATATTTTATTGATGGTCTTCAGGTATCTAAGACTCGGGCCGAGATAGGGAAGGGGATAAGATACAGGAAGGTGTCAGCCAGTTTATGTTGAAGCTACCATTCGGCATTGTCCTGGTGTGACAGGAAAAGCCCTAAAAATTCAGTCAGGATTGAACCTACGATCTCCCGAATGCTAAGCCAACGCTCTACCACTGAGCTGCGGGCTTCAAACAAATAACCGATCCGAAGGCCGCTATGTTACCGCAGCACACAAAATATTATTAGGCCTATCTGGTATAATGAAATGAAACATTTGGAAAGTACGGTCCTGTTTGTTTCTGCTGGTAATGGATAGACAAAGAAAATGGCGACTCGTTCGGAATAAAACGTATCGCCTCAGACAGTGATTCAGCCAGACCTCTCCTGTGGGGGTGTTTACCCCCCAAAGTCTCGACAACACCCCAACTTTAAAAGTGTTGATGTGACAAATCGATAGAAACTGTACAAAACATCACTTACACCATCCCAATTTTGACTTTACACCCACAAGCTGAAAATCCTGGCGGAAACCCTGGCCTCAGAATTCATCACCAGACCAACTGTTACCGTTGTTGTGAATTAGAGTGAATCGCGTGGTCAATAAGAAAAACACCGAACCTGAATTCACTTAACAGAACCAAAATTAACCAAGAGTTGGTGAACTTTATATAATTTCAAAATGCGTATATGTATAAAAAAAAAGAAAGTTATTTTTTTGCAAAAATCATCATCTCACTCAGAATCGAACCCGGGTCACTGAATTAGCAGTCCGATGCAATAGCCACATCGCCAAGCGGATACTTGCTAGTAGAGGCTTGTCATTGTTCTTTATGGATAACTGCCTCATCACTCGGCCATGAGTAAATCATGTGGTTTTACGTGGCCGATATTTCCTCCCAGAATGACTCCCAGAAATAGAAAATGAAGAAACAGCTTGTACCTGCTTCTTTACATCGGTGTGCTATTTTTAATACTCTTTGCGAAGTTTGGACAAAAGTAGCAGTAGGAGTTTGCTATTTTTCACTATTCGTAGCAGTGATAGTAATTTTCACCAAAATAGCAGTAACAAATAGCTGCTTCGCTATTTTTGTCCATTCCTACTGTTTAAGCTTGCGGGATGACGATGTTACTTAGACTTACTTTTGTTCCACGTTTTTTTCTAGTGCACTTCGCTTCAGAAAGTTCTGAATACCGAGGTTATTTGTTGCAATACGCTGAAACCAAGTACAGATACATATCAAGAGCACATCAGAGACCTTTGTTTTGTAAATAACTCCATTTTCACAAATAGGTCACTCAGACGTTTGTCCGCGCATCGACATTGAGGTCTCGAGTTTACAATGTGCCCAGGACTGTTATCCTGTCCGATTTCTTATGCATTTCTCTCAGTTCCACTTGACGAATATCAAGACGGTATCAACAATATATAATCTAGAAATTTCTTCTATCTCCCCATTTTTTCCGACCGGAAGTTTCGCTCGCAGTATGTTATATGTGGACCTAAAAGGTTAATATAGCAGATAAGTCGTATTACGGTCAGATAAGATAAAATAAATTTTATAGGCGGTCACAGCAAAATAAGTCGGACAACGTTTTAATTGTTGTCATAAAATTTAACTTCGAGTTTTCGCTTTAAATCTGAAGAGAAAGGGATGATAAAAATGGTTGGAGAAATTGAACACAGTTCAACTTCAATTATTGAAAATCAGGGTTGGAATGCTTAAAACAATGTTTTAAATAAATGTTTTAAACATGTTTTAAACAGAGGCGATTGTTTAAAACATTTTGAACATTTGTTTTAAACTATTTTTTAAGCCGTGTTTAAAACATGCTAATTTTTTTCTTCTTTGAAAGTATGACATTATTTTTAAAAGTACAAAAGGGTGTGTTTTTACCAGTAAAACATGCAATTTGTCCCGAGTAAAAGCTAGTTTGCAAAATAATCAGTTTATGGTGCCGCAAGCCTTCACATGGAGAAATAAAATGCGTTGTTTCGACTTATTCTTTATCGGTTGACTACTACAAGCAGGAAATATTAATTTAACATGGAACAAGATTTTTATATTTCAATTCTTTCTTTTTTATTAATTGTGAGAAACTTCAAGGGAAGGTAAAACTTCATGGGCATGTATTTGCTTCTACGGTTACATTGCTCTATCTCTTTTCTTATGTTTATGAGGAAAGGGACAGTAGTGAGTAACTGTGCTGATTTGATAATCAGTTCTTATTCGGTGCTTGGAGTTGATGCCTAGTGGTAGAACTTATTAGGTACTCTTAGTGTTGTAAATATATATATATATATAGTCATTGGGGGTGAAGTGGGTAATGCTAAGGTTATGAAGATCTGGCAACATCGTAATGAGATGAAAGAGAGAACCAAGTACTATCAGCGCTACAGTCATTCAAGAGGGACCTACTGCATGAGTGAATCACGAAAATCAACGCGCAAGAGACATGTTAGAAGACACGTATTTGTTTCAAGGCAAGTAAAACACTCATGGCTTTTTCGTTCTTATAAATGTTAAACATGAGAACTTAAGCTGTATATCGTGTTCATCACACAGCTCTGGAGTGCAGATTGCACCATATCGTAAAGCAAGGATTCATTTTGAATATGAAAAAGATATTGATGTAGATCCTGCATGGAATAGTAAGAAAGTGGTAATCAAAAAAAAGTGTAAAATGGGGTGAAGTGGGTAACGTCATGTGGGGTGAAGTGGGTATATGTACTTCATTTGTATGTACGTTCAATAGTGATGTGTAATTTATCATTGGTGTATAAGTAATGATATAACACGATTTATAGATTAAGGTGAATTGGAAAGAATTTATTTAGGCCTTTAATATAAGGCTTAGGCTGAGATAGGGGAGGGATAAGGATGTGGAAAGGAAGCGCGCAGGGCCTACATATATAAGGCATCATCTTGGTATTCACCTAGTGTGAGTAAGGTGAACCTTTGGACAAGGCTTTCTTCCAACCTCTGAGTGTACTCTTTAAGCAAGCATGCAATGAGTGGCTTTTCTTACATCAATGTAGATTAGTAACTAAAGTTCAGTTTGGTCACCTACCCAATGAAGCAGGGTAAGGGTTGCGACAGCTGGTAACGGCGTTACAGGCTTTACAGCAACTTGTATATTTCCACTAAACAGATTGGCCATATCCAATGATGAACTTATTACAATTCAGTCCACGGATGTGCCTGATCACGAAACGGTAAGTGCTGTTCAGGAGCCCGACAGACAAGAATCACCAATAACAACAGGAGCACGAGAGATTCTACCTTCACCTCGCAAGAGACCGTCAGTGGAGAAGAGGAAGAGAGCAAGGCAGGGATCTGAGATATTGACGTCTCCAGACCATACTGCGAAATTGAGAGGGACAAAATATAGGATGTTTCTTCAGTCCGAACGTCCAGACCAAAGGATTATGAAATTGAGCGGGAAAAAAATCGAGGAAGTGTCTTCACTCTGAACCCTCGCGTACAGAAAATATTTCTATCGAAGACAACATGTGCGGGTTCTGCGGAAAATCTTTCACCAGTGCGACGTCCAGCAAATTTTCTCAAATGGATACAGTGCCAAGAGTGTGGTGTTTGGTATCATGAATACTGTGTTGGTGCTTCTAATAAGTTGCAGTTTGTGTGTGGCAAATGTTGACTGTTGCTTTATTCCGTACTAATCCCTTTTCTACTCCATCCCACAGTTTCCAATGGAGAAGGAAGCATGTGGACCTTGTTTATAGAAAAATATAAATTTTTGTTTCAGTCATGCTAGTGTAAGAAAGACCGCCTTAACTCTAGTTCACATTGTGTCGAGAAAATGTTTCTGTACCTCACAATGTCCCATGTGAGTCTCTTTCAGTTTAAAAGTACTGAGTCACTTTTTACCTACAGTATCTAGTAAATAAAACATTACAATTTAATTTCGAACAATTGATAGCATTTGTCCAGTTCCCATTATTACCCATATAATTTCGTTCTTGACTCAAACTGGAGATAAGGATTTCTATCTTTACGTGACCTAACGTCTGGTGGACTACTTCTCACTGCACACTTGAAGCTATCTTTATACTCACTTCACCCCATGCACCTACCCACTTCACCCCGCCACTCGGGGTGAAGTGGGTATTTCAGACATTATTATTTCTTGCTTCTTTCCTGTCTTATCTTATGATATCTTTGTATTACTCTATATTTACTTTGTAGCAGAAAGTTCGAAGTGTACAAATTACCAATAAGTTTTCAGTTGAATACAAATGTATAGTAGATATGTTGCAATATGTTTTAAACATACCCACTTCACCCCCAATGACTCTCTCTCTATATATATATATATATATATATATATATATATATATATATATATATATATATACACGTGGCGATCATCAACTGTCAGTCACTTGCAGGAGAGGACAAATTAGAAGAATTGCAGAATGAACTTAAGAGGATTAAGTGGGTCATCATAGGTCTATTAGATGTTTGGAGGAAGAATGAGGAACAGTTGGAACTACCGTCGGGACACACGATCTACTTTAAAGGACAGAAAATGGAAAACCGACAGGCGTTGGCTTTATAATTAATAAAAACCTGAAGTCACGGATCACAGAAGTTGAAGGAATTTCAGATAGAATCGCACGGGTAGTAATAAAGATAAACAACAGGTACAGTATAGAAATTATACAAGTGTATTCTCCAACAACGTCACATTCGGAGGAGGAAATCGAAGACCTATACGAGGAGATACAGAAGATTTTGGATAGTAGCAAATCGCATTACGAAATTGTAATGGGAGACTTCAATGAGAAAGTAGGAACCAAGCAGAGCAGTGACACGAAAGTAGGAAACTTTGGATTTGGCAAAAGAAACAAGAGAGGAGAGAAGTTAGTGGAATTCTCAGAAGCCAACAGACTGTTCATTTCCGATACATTTTTCAAGAAACCACCCCAGAGGAAGTGGACATTGAAAGGCCCAAATGGGACCAAAAACGAAATAGACTACGTTCTATCGAATAACAGGGAAATTCTGCAAGACGTGTCTGTTCTGAACAGTTTCAAAATCTAGAGTGATCATAGGATGGTGAGATGTAAGCTGAAACTAAATACGAGTCTTGAGAGAAAGAAGCTTATAAGAGGAAAACTGAAAGTTTTAGATCTGGAAAATCTAGGAAAACACAGACAGACATTCGAGGTAGAACTAAGCAACAGATTTAGCGCCTTGGAAGAGTTAGAGGATGAAGAAGACATCGATAGCAGAAATAAAATACTGACTGAGATAATAAGAGAAACAGCCAAGGAAATAGCAGGCACCAGAAAGAAAAAAGAGAACAAGATCTCAGAAGTAACTAAAACCTTGATGATGAAAAGAAGGGAAATGAAAGAAGAGGAAAATTACATAAAAAGGATTGAGTACATAGAACTAAATAAAACCGTAAGGAAGAAAATAAGAGAGGATGTACGAAGATATAACGAAAATCTTGTTAGAAATGCAATCGAGGAAAACAAGAGCCTGAAGAAAGCCAAACAGCAGCTCATGTTAGGGTAAAAGCAAATAATTGCAGTTAAGAGACCAGACGGGACCGTAACACGAAATAAGGTAGAAATTATAAACGTATTTGAAAATTTCTACAGATAATTGTACTACTCCGAGGAAGAACTAGGAAATGAAGACTCAGAAGAAAATGATGTAGATGTCCCAGATGTGATGAAAGAAGAAGTGGATAAAGTACTTCGAGGGATGAAGAACGAAAAATTGCCAGGAGAAGTTGGACTCACAGCAGATATGTTTAAATGGGGAGGTGAAAAAATGAAACAGAAACTTGCTAAACTATTCTTGATGTGCCTGAGGAAGAGAGAAATACCCTCAAGTTGGAATAATACCGTTATCATTTTGTTGTACAAGAAAGGGGATAAAAGAACGCGTCGAAAACTATTATCAGCATCTGCCGATGATATCAGCAGATGTAACATACATCAAGTTACTGCGAAACATTTAGTCGACTGCCACATCTGTGATTAGACTACATCAAGAAAGTGAAAAAATTTAAGTTGGAAAAGGGGTAAGGCAAGGAGATTTCAATTTCTCCAAAACTGTTTTGTGCGGTCCTGGAGAGAGTGTTTCAAAATTTAAACTGGGATGAAGTGGGAATAAAAATCAATGGCAAATATCTTCATCACCTACGGTTCGCTGATATAGTCCTGTTTGCTTCAAGTGCAGAAGAACTACAAACCAGAATGGAAGAACTGAGTAACGAGAGTTCGAAAATAGGCCTTAAAATGAACTTAAGTAAAACAAAAGTAATGTACAACCAACATGCTGAAAAGAAGGAAGTGATGAATAACGGAGAGACAATAGACATAGTTGATGAGTATGTTTACCTAGGCCAGCTTAAAACATCGAATGCTAAGTTGACTGATGAAAAACATAGAAGATGTAAAATGGCGTGGAGTTCGTTTGGAAGACTACAGTACTACACTTTATTTTCAAAAGCAAACTTCCAATGTGTCTGAAGCGTAAAGTTTATAATCAAGCTGTCTTACCCGTGATGATGTACGGCTGTGCAACTTGGACATTGAATGCGCAAACGACTCAAAGATTGAGAGTCACACAAAGAGCAATGGAGAGATGCATGCTAGGAATAACCAGGACGGACAGGAAGACAAATGAATGGATTCGCACACAAACAAAAGTAGAAGATGTATTCAAGTCTGCGAATAAGATGAAGTGGAGATGGGCCGGTCACATAGCAAGACAAACAGATGGAAGGTGTACGACAAATGTATTACAGTGGATTCCTAGAGAAAAGAGACGACCGAGGCGACGTCCAAATATAAGATGGGTAGATGAAATCAAGCGTTTTTCAAGATCTACATGGATGAGGATAGCAGCAGACCGAGATATGTGGAAAGAAAAGGGGGAGGCCTTCATCCAACAGTGGATAGAAAACGGCTGAATATGATGATGATGATAATTATATATATATATATATATATATAACGTTCGTTTTTGTAACACTTTCGTTTTTCGAAAAGCATGAGCCTTCGTTTTTTTTTCTAAATTTCGTTTTTCTAAGGCAGCAATTTGTAAAACTGCATACGTCTCTTTAAGCAAAAATTACTTTTATATAGGTAGTTAAGAAGTAATTTAATATGATTAAACCCTAGATTACAAATATTTCTGGTTTTTGTGAGATATTCCGGGTTGCTCAGTTCTAAGTGTTGCCAACTCTTTAAATAATTATGTTTTAAAATATCTTCCATATCGTATCTGCCCCAAACTTGGCTTAAACATCATTCAACACAATAGAAGAAAGTTTTAGGTGTCCCCTACCTCAAACACCCCAGTCATCAGTGTTGCCAACCTATTTTAAGATTCAACTTATAGAAATGCCTTTATTAATACAAATCTACACGTGTGCATTGATTTACACTAGATTTGACATACGTGTTCATTAGGTACTGCGACAGGTCATACAGGCACTTCAGGCACTGTAGTTTGTCCGGGTTGCCAAACGATTAAAAATCTAGATTTCATATTTGTTACCATTGGACGAATCTGCATTGATTTACACCAAATTTGACATGTGCATTAGGTACTGAGACAGTTCATGTGGGTATTTGTCAGTGTTGCCAACCAATTTCAGAAAATAAATTTTAATTGCTTCCACATCGTTGAACTTATTAGGGCCAGACTTTGTATTTACGTACTGGGACGCGTCATAGAGGCACTTCAGGTCCCACTGTTGACAGTGTTGCCACTCTATTTTAAAAATTAAATATTTACTAGTCCATTCAGTTCGACGTATCTCCATCAAGCTTTGAGTATACATATTCGACACAACGGGAACATACTGTGGTTGTTCAATATATCCAAGCACCCAAGTGTCAGCGTTGCCATCCTAGTTTAAAATTCAATTTTTCAAATGACTCTCATACGGTTACGTGCCGATAGTTATTTCAAAAAAAGCACGTGGGGAGCCGCGGAACGTACCTACGTTATGATATGCTTTGAAATAATACTTTTCAGAGGCCCATTGCAACGTGATCACTAGACTGTATTGTTTACTGAACCTTCTACTGTGTACTTCACTATCACTACGGTGCAGCCCAGTGTATACAGGACCTAACATGTTGACAGATCCAGTGGGGCAGCACTGTGGTAACTCCCTCGTCGCATACTTTCGAAATATATTCATCAGTCGTGATTTCATTATAGAGTTTTCGTTAGTTAATTCCCATATTTCGTCCTATGTGGAATATTTTCTGCGTCTACCTTAATTTAGGGCAAACAGTGTATATAAAAATTGACTGATGTAGTTCGATATTCATTTTTCGTAGGCTTGATTACATAAATGTGAATTAGTTGCAGAAACCAAAGTTTATAACTGTTGTAAAGAGTTGGTAATTTCAACACTTTTTATTTCAACTCGTATCTCAGTTTCAGTGTAAAAACAAGGAATTACGTACATCTATTGTGAGTTTAATGTCAAGGGTTTAGAGCTGAAGCGATAACGTGTATTAAACACGAATAGAAGTACAAAGGGATAGTTCTATTTGGTTTAGTCGTATCATCGGCAGATGCTGATAACAGGTAATTCAGCTTTGAAGGTTGAAGAGGGACAAGAAATATATGTTTTTATGAGTTTGTTCTAGAAACAATATATCTTGTTATGACTTTATCACATAGCAAATGTTTCACAGTAAGAGTCATCACGGAAACGCCTCTCACCACGGCTGGATATTATGAGATGAAACGAATGCCTCTGTTGTTTTGATAGCAGTGTACTAGCCTCTCTCTCAGCGGCTAATATTACACTAACACCTTTCTGTATGACAGCTGGTTTTCACTAGGTATGTAGACTGATAACTGCTTTTTACTATTTTGCTCCTTCCACATTAGTTTTCACTATATCGGAATATTAATGTAATGTTTTATTTTCTTTAAAGAGAAATCAATATTTTCTTGTTCGTTATATCTGAAGAAAATCTACTCGCGCTTTCTATCTATTGTCTTTCAATGTTTTATTTAGGTCTTTACTGCTTCAGTCAAGTACAACTTTCAGTTAAAACCAGGAAGAAAATAACGCATACTCTAAAACAATCCTGGGGTGCAAACTCAATTTTACGAGACCTTCTACAGAGTTGTTGAAGCAAACAAGAAAATTTTGTTTGCGTCCTAAGCTGCTGCTAGCCGCCCATATGTCGGATGACGCGTGTGTGTGCAGGTTGAGTGATTGAATTTATTTCAGGTCTTTTGGGCTCAGGCAGTATGACTTAGCTAGAGGAGGGAGAAGGCCACGGCCTTATTTCAGGTACTATTCCGGCATTCGCCTCGTGAAACTGAGGGAAAGCTTGCAAAACCTCAGTCAGGATGGTCGGCAGTGGGGTTCGAACCCACGTGCCTAGCAATTACCGCTGTGGGGTGTGCAAGTTATATAGGCATATGAGAAAGCAACAAAATAAATCATACTGACAAGGAGACCGTCAATAGTATTATACCGAAACCTACCCTTAATTTTTTGCAGACAAAATTTGAAGTGTAAGTAGGCCAAGAAATAGTAAAAAATCTGAAAATTTTATTACCACAATATGAGTCAGGTTGGTTCCAGTGGTAGAGTGCTAGGGAACCTGTAACGGTTATAACAGTAGCTGTTATATGCAAATAACAGTTTAAATAGCATTTTAAAACTAAACGTTCATAACTGCGAGTTATTTATTCACAGGTGTAAATAACTTAGAGCTACGATTCTACTAAGAATCGCGAAGGCTCCGGTCCCTTGATAGTATTTTAGGCATACAAGCTTGTATTTTTATAAAATAAGTTGGCTACACTGACAAATGCAGTGCCTAGGCACGAGAAAACACAGAGTATGTTGTATTGTGTTAAATAAGTTTATGCCAAGTTTTGTGCTGCATGGAAACAATTAAAAATGAATGGTTTAGTATAGAAAATAAGTTGGCAACACTGACAACTGGGGTGTTTCTGGCGGTGATTCCAAAGAACTGTATCCAATAATATTTATATCAATTTTTGGTGCAGTTAAGACTAACGGAATGGAAACAATTTTAAAAAAAATGAAGTTTGGTGCTGCTATGCCTTAAACAGTGGTCCTCAACCTGGAGTGTCGCGGCCCACCTGCTGAAACGATGTTGTTTAGTGTTCGGCAAACCATCTGAGACTGTGATCTTACTGGCTAAAGTAATTCAAATAATTGCGCTCAACATTTATTGTAAAAATGGAAGAAGGCAAGCTTAGCGCGCGCAAGACCGAGTTACTAGCGGTTCGTGTTAGATCATACTATGGACCCGCCTATGTTGGGTAGTCGGGGACCGACGGCGCCCCGTAAATGGCCCGACGATCAAATCAAATCCCGTTCTTGGTCAGCATTTGGCTTGCTGGGTGCATAAATCGAGGAGGCTGAATGTAATTCTGAAATTAGTTGGTCTCTATCTGCTTTCGTTTAGGTGCTTCAAAACTGAAGCGTATACGAGTGCAGAAATGCCGTAAGCGAATGTTGTAGCCTTACCATATTAAATACTTATGAATCGAGGCCTCAACTCAAACCTGATGTCAGTTTCTCTCGATTGCTATTTCGTTTAGGCGCTTCACTTCATTACAGGCGGACAAAGTGAAGAGAAAAAATACTATTTGGGGGAAGAGGTCTGCTAAGGATTAGAAGCAAGCCTATTAGGAAGGAAACGAAGGCAGAAATTGACTACAGGACCTAAAATGGCATTTGCAGTTGAGATACCGAAGTTCAGAGAGCACCATATAGTTTGTCTCCTTGACTGAGCCTTAAAATCGTTCAGACCTGCCCTGCGTCGTCTAAGAGCCTATGGCTACAAACACATACTATGCAAAAGTAAAAGTGATATTCTAAAGGGGCGAAGAAAAAAATTAATTAAAGAACAATTTGTTCCATACCGCTATTGTATCCTGTTAAAAAAATCTCTGCTCTTTAAGATTTGAATAATAGGACAATTCTATTATAATTATATAACTTAAAGTGCAATAAGTATTTCCACATCAGAGTGTAGTGTTAAAGATACAGGAGTGTCATCTACCATCAGTTTTGAGAACTCGCTGAACAGGTTGTAAATTTATTATCGTTACTTATGAAATTCTGAGAACTTTTTTAATTACTCTTGTATAAAATCTTGTATATACGCCACGTTCCTGAAAGATGAAAATAACGTTTCTTCATGCAATGAATTATCTTTCTGAAATTCTCTTTATATTATTGCGTGCAATATTTGAATGTGCCTACAATGTAGTGTGAGCAGTTATTGTTGGACATCGCCAGAAAGTTTTGTGTACCAGAACATCAAAAATACATGGGTGCACATGATGTATGAATTATATAAGTACCTATACGGAAACATCAGCTGCTACATTTCCAATGATTAACAAAGAAATTAGTTCACTGGGATTAAGATACGATTATCTGCGACCCACTTTTACTCACCAAAGATAAGAATTATCTACGTTGTTTTTTGATGAAAGATACAGATAATACTTTTTGAAGCTAATTTGAATGCAAGAAACTAACTCGAATGATGAAAATTCTCGCAGAAAGAGTAACAAACTTTACCAATGAGGAAGAGCAGTCAGTATCATGGTCGCCTTCTAATCTGGCGGGAGGACCGGGTTCGGTTCCCAAGAAGTGCAATCCTGTCTGAACTTTTTCTCTGCTTTCCTTGGCTCACGCCAGACAAATACTGGGATGGAACCTTGAATAAGGCCAGGGTAGATTCCTTCCACAACCTTTTTCCCCTTCTCCTTATTGTGGTTAAATATACCCACTACAAATTAGCCTAAATTGGACTATTCCTGGGGATTGTTAAGTAAATACTGCAAAATGATACGAACGAAATAACAAGAAATCATTTTATCAACGTAATTAGCCGTGAACAAATGACTCGTTATAGTGAAAAATCGAAAGCGACTTAAAAGGCAAACTCTCTGCTAAGTATGTTTGAGAAATCAAAACATTTATCAAGTATACTGTTTACGGGGATGATATAGATGCACTGCGAAGTAACTCCGATGTCTTAGTAGAAGCGTGCGATGAGAAAACAAAATACATGCTAACAAGCCGAAACACTGAGAATGATGCAATTAGATACATAAAAACTAAGAATGAGAACATAGAGAAAGTCAACAAATTTAAATTCTTGGAAGCATATATAACAAGCAAAAACGAGGTTACGGAAGAAATAAAAAAGTGGCTTACCATCGGGCAACGCATGTTTCCCCTCACAAGGAAACTCTCCGGCGGGACACGAAAATCAGTATGAAACTTTCACAGTTCATTGTTGATGTGTTCAAACGAACACTCCTGTAGTACTAGTTTCGACGTTTCGCGGAACACGAATTATAGAGCTTCAAACTTTTCGAAATTTTGTTCTGATGCACTGAAAATAATTTAAATTAAATTAGATTAAAGTTATTGATGAAGTTGACGTGTCAATTAATTGCTCTGATCCCTGCCAAATTCGAATATTGTATAAATAGGGGGTGACCCAATCCTTCGTAACCAATTGATTTCCGGGAGGAATCCTAACACACACCCCTTTTAGTTTAAGGGAGAACGTGCCATCGTGGTCAAACATTGCATTCTGTCCCATTTTATTGTGGTCTAGTGGCAAAAAGTGAAATTTTCTTACTTGACAACATGAGTCAAGTAACACATCATGTCAATGGTTTTCAGGTTCTATTTATAAAAGCATGTGATCATTTACCAGTTTCTTCGTAAAATTTACAGAAGATTGCGTTTTCAACTCTCAAACCTTATAAAGTGAAACTTGAAGGTGGGGTAATATTTTACACTATTTAACATTATGAGCGCTCCAACTGCCATCATTAGTGTAAAAGAACTCCTGGAAATATCACTGATAAATTTGAACATGCTATCTCATGTTTTGTGATCCAATAGCACCAACCCCTGTAATGAATTCGTTAATACCGCGAATTTCACAACAGACTTGCGTATTTGGGAAGGGGAAGCACGTGGGTTCGAACCCCGCTGCCAAACATAGTGACTGAGTGGAAGTTAGCAGGTAGGGTTTCACCAGGTGCGTAAATATCTATAAAACCGGAATTTATTTGCAGAAAAGACACAGTGATTGGATGACAATGCTAAGAACTATTTTATTCGAAGTATTGGCCATCGCTAGCGATACATTTGTGCCATCGTTCCGGCAATGTGTGGATGCCAGACCAAAAAAACTGTGCCTCTTGTGCTGCAAACCAGCCATCAAGCCATTTTCGTAAGATGTGAAGCACTGGTCAGCAAGTGCGTGTCTCATGGATGCAAATAATTGAAAATTGTCGCCAAGTCTAGTGAGTAAGCCTCATGCGCAAGGATTTCCCAGCCAAACGTCGCAATCGTTTCCTTGACCGGTTTTGCTGTGTGGGAGGATGCATTATCGTGAAGCACAATCACTTTATGTTGTCTTTGGTCATATTCTGGTCGTTTTTCACGCAAACCTTGATGCAAATCGATCATTTGTTGTCGGTAACGTTGGCTATTAACGGTTTCGCCAGGTTTCAGCAGTTCATAATGGATCACTCACTTCTGATCCCACCAAACACAAATCATTGTCTTCCGTCCATAGCGATTTGGTCTTGCAGTCGATGTCGCCGGTTCTTCTGGAGTTACCCATGATCTTTTACGCTTAGGATTCTCGAATCGTCACCAGTCACAATTCGATGGAGAAATGATTTCCTTTCGTACCTGGCGAGTAGAAGAATTTCGCAAGTGGTTTTTCGGTTTTCCTACTGTCGTTCAGTCAATGCATGTGGAACCTATTTTCATACCTTCTGAATCTTGCCCATGGCTTTTAAACGTATGGAAACTGCTTCTCGTGTCACATTTAATTGATCCGCGAGTTGTTGTTGCGTTATCCTCATCCAACAAAGCTTCAATTCGCTGTCTGCAAACCTTTTCGGTGGTCTTCCACGTTCTTCGTTTCTCACGTCAAAATAACAACTTTTAAACCACGCATAGCACTGTGACTTACCGAGAGTATGATCACCGTAAGCTTCGACAAGCATGCGATGCGATTCTGCAGCAGTTTTCTTCAAATGGTAACAAAAAATCAATCCTGTCCGCACATCGTAGTTTGTAGGTACAAATTGCGCCATGTTCAACGCTATTAAACACTACACTATGACATGAAACTTGTCTGGTTGTGAGTTGCAAATCGTTATCAGCAGTCAAAACAAGCAAGTGGCGCCAAGGACGCAGTTTTACGGTAACCACAGTGACAGCTAACGCCGTCTATGCACAAATTCCTGTTTCACATTTACACACTCGGTAGTTATGGTACCAACTCAACATTTCACTTGTGAAATTGATAGAAATTCTGGACATTTTCAGTCACCATGTTTGGCAGCGGAATTCAAACCGATGTGCTTCCCCTTCCCAACGAGCAATGTTGCACTGAAATTCGCGGTATTTACGAATTTATCAGAGGGGCTGCGTGTTGTTATTGGATCACAAAACATGAGATAGCACGTTTAAATTTATCATAGTGATATTAACAGGAGTTTTCTTTTATTTAATGATGGCAGTTGGAGTGCTCATAACGTTAGATAGTGTAAAATATTCCCTAACCTACCAAATTTCACTTTACAATGTTTGAGAGTCGCAAACGCAATTTTCCACAAACTTTTCAAAGAAACTAGTAAATGATCACATGCTTTTGTAAATAGAACCTAAAGACCATTGACATGATGTGTTACTTGACCCATGTTGTCATTTAAGAAAATTTTACATTTTGCCACTAGATCGCAATAAAGTGGAATAGCATGCAATGCTTGACCACGATGGCACGTTCTCTCTTAAATTAAAAAAAGGCGTGTGTCGGGATTGATCCTGAAAATCAATTGGTTACGTAATTAGCGGCATAGGAAGTTTCCTTTGGGTCACCCTGTATTTATATAATATTCGCATTTGGCAGGGATCACAGCAATTAATTAACACATCAACTTCATCAATAACTTTAATCTAGCATTTAAATTATTTTCAGTGCTACCTTTCATATAAAAGTGAATGGGTGAATATATAAAAGTGAATATATAGAAGTGAGTCTTGGTCTGGGTTCATTCTCGGTTGTGTACATATTTACTTTATTGGAGTTGTAATTTCCTTGTGTATATTGCTGTTTATTATCATGCCCAGACCATCTATTATTATAGTTACTGTTACAGTTTCTGTTATTCTCATATCCTCTACCTTCGTTCTTATTATCGTAACAAAATTTTCTTCATTAATCCTCCTTACCTCTCTGAATCCAACAGTTATTTTGCTGAGATCCATTTAAGTTTATCTCGCAGTGAATCTTGATTTCCGAGGAATTCTCACAAGCTTTCTCTAGATTTACAGCTAGTACAAGCCAATAACTTCTTATATTCACAAGAAAGGGTATTTGCTGATTCCCTAAATAGTTCTTAATCCGATATTGTTGGATATATACGTATCAATTTGATATAAAGTTTGCCATTTCTACTTCTAAACTTTGAGTGTTTGTCCAGTTGATATATTGACGTAAAATAGATATTTTATTATTTTCCACACTGTCTCTACTTGCGTATTTTTTTAAAGAATTTATAATAGAAGTCTTCGTGGCTTTCGATTATTCCTCGAATCGGATACCATCCTTCCGCGCTCCTGCCATAGCCTTCCCAAATATGTACTTCAGGTTTTCTTCTTCTGCTCCTAATATTTTGAAATACAGCGTCACTTCTTCTAAATATTTAGTTGGAATAACTTCAAGCACATTGCATTTCCAACGTGGAATGTGATTTTACTCTTCCACCCTTGGTTCTCTAATGGGTCTTTTACTTCTGACAAGGAATGTGCGTGACCTCGAATGCTCAGAACCGCACAAAAATGTGCTTAGAATATACATCGCTCATCCCAAAAACATGCGCATGCAAAACTGCGCGTACCACGAGAGACATTTGAATGGTCACCTATTCAAGGTCTAAGAGAGGAACTTTGGTAACGCAAAGAAACAAAATATCGATATAAGAAGACCAAAAACATACATATTGCAATGTCGTGACCGATTGCTATATTTCCGTCTGCTTAAAATAATTACGCTACCTGAACAACAAACCTTTTCCACTGACCTGATAGTGTTGTCCCTCAAAGTGCAGGTGTGGGATTTCCATGAAGTGGTCAAAGCAAAGTGGAACAGAACAAAATGCACATCTGACTAAAGCCACTTTTTCACATTCAACAGCACTTTTGCACTCAAGCAGTTCAATATCAAACGGCACACTAATTACATTTCCAAACTATGATATTGGTATGCCAATGTCATAGCCTGCCTTTTGCCAAGCATATTGTAACATAGGCTTGTACTTCGGTGCAGAAAGTTGATTGTATAGCACAGAGGGTAGTCTGATGTTGAAAAGACGATCATGTAACTTCACTTGTAGTTTTTCACAGTGTAGTCTTACAAAATCAACGATCCTTCTCACGTAGAGCTTATATTGCTGAAAGAAGTACACATCAAGAGGTTGGCTATATTTTGTTGTCTTCGGTGGCAATATCGTGAGTGTAACATCCTTGTTCGCAAAACTTTCATCTAACACAGCACGATCTTTATGGCCTGACCAGGAATCACACAGTAATAGGCTCTTTGCATCGTCACGTACATGTTCACCAAGGACGGAAGTTAGAAAATTTTTCATATGCTCTTCCGTCATTTTGCTACTTTTGCTTGCCTCCACATGCGTTTCGTGGACGTGTTGCTTCAAGTTTTTTTTTATACATTTGGGCCAAAAGTGCCTTGTGGCTCTTGAAAACAGATATAGAGCTTGTTAGCTAATCTGCCGCTCATTGATTGTATAGTATAGCTGTGAATAGAGCTATGCACAGACCGCAACCCACCAGCTGTAGTTTTCTCGCCTCTGTGAGATAGTGTTGACAATGAAGACATTTCATAAATAAATTGACTTTGGTCACTGTTCCAAACATTTTCTTTGTCCACACTCCCGTCTGTTACATATTTGTTTACTTCCTCCACAAACCCTTGTGCCTTCTGAGGAATAGTATGATCTCCTTGTGTGTCCTTACGTGTGACGAGCGTAGTAATATGCCTGGAAGAAATGCCACATTCAGCCTTAAGTTTGTTGATAAAAGTAATCGAAGCTGTGAAATTGTCTAGGCCAACCACTTTAGACGCTTCTAGGGCCCACATATGTAGATGCTAATAGTTAACAGTAGATCCATACGCTCTTGCCCTATCAAATTGTGATATTACATACTCTTTTACAGTTTTTAATTGTGACAGTCTGTTTCTCTTGAAGTGAGCTCGATCTCGCCTTTTGCTAATCACATAATCTAATATTAGCTTGCAATTTGATTTACTTCGAATGCACTTATAGCGCCTCATAATTTTGCTATATGAGTTGAAGACTCAATTGCAATAGTCTTCATAAATGTTCTCCAGTATGTTCTCCAGTTAATATCTTGTAATGTACTGGCCTTCGACATTTTGGGTCGAGATGATTCGTACTCACTTTCACTTGAAGGTTCCTGCTGCTCTGGAGATTAGACTTGTACTGCTGAACGGGCAAACTTCAGGTACAGGCTCCTCCTGCCCTTCAAAATCACTATACCTATCCAGCGTATCTTCATGTATTTCTGCATCATTCCCATTGTATTTTTGAATTATTATGCTATATAACATATTCGCGAATCCATATCCTCGACTCCGTTTACGTTTCCATGTTCAACACGTCTCAACTTTGCCTCTAATAGTTTGACAACATTCATGGGATTAATTCGCTTCATGATACCGATGTACACTATTTACACACTATCCCACAATTGAACACTCCAGAAGAAGGCTTCCTACTGCAGCTATACTATTCACACAACTAGAGTAAGTACTTGTTCGTGCAGGTACAACATGTCACCGCCGAATGGAGCTAGCAGATAACAGCTGCGTTTTGCATGGGAATGACTCATACCACTGTTTTTGGGATGAGCGATTTATGTTCTACGCACATTTTCGTGCGGTTCTGAGCGTTCGAGGTCACGCATATCCCTTGTCAGAGTACTCATTAATCATTGGACAAAATTAATTTTACATCTCATCCTGAGAATTTTCTGGATACTACCTATTTCTAATCCATATCGTTCATCTGTATTTTTATGGGTCTTCAGATAGGTTTATTGATCCTCATTTGCTTCTCTATAGGTCATAGGTCTTGGAATTTCCATTGGGGGTATGTTTTTTAATAGTTGCTGTAAGGTATCCGGACGTATTCTGTGTTCTCATTCTTTTGTAGCTTCCTCCAATTGCTGAAGATCCCTTTTTACTTTGTTGTCAGTCCTCTTTACGTCTATTGTGATCTCTTTGTCCATCTCTGAACTACCGATCGTATTGCTTTTTATGCCAATTTCCATCGTCTCAAACATATATACTGTATCGTTTATACGAGTAGTTAGCTTTTCATTGAGAGCGTCTGTATGTGATTTGATTTGAGTCTATTAAAACCCTATTGACATGCTTGGCGATATTCTTTTTAATTTATCTTCAATTATCTCTTAGGTTGTCCAGTTCTTTTTTTGTTTGTTCATCAAATGTTTGGTCGTCATTGGAGAATTTCTGGTCAATATAGGTCCATCTTAAATATCTGCTGGAATAAAGAAATGTTTACAGTCTCTTCTTCCTGGACTGCTTCCTGTTCTGTTTCTGTGGCACCTGGTCCTGATGGTTTGGTTATTTCTGCCTTCCTTCGTCTCTCGGTGAGTTTAATGCTAGTTCTGGTGGGGGCAACTGCATCCTTTCCCTCTGGAGCAGGTACTTGCTTGGGACTAACATTCATGTTCTCGTCACTCTCCATACTTAGGATTCAATTGAGAACTGAATATCACAATTCTTTTTGGAGCCGGAACTTTTTTCTGGAACTATCCTTCCCGAAAATGCTCAAATCCACCTGATTTCAAGCCCGTAAGCTGGGCACATGTTATGTACCCTTGAATACCTTGTATATTACACTAGGCTATAGATTGCTCCGGCTGCGTAGGATTTTAAGCCGAAAGGCAAACAAGATTAATGTGAGACCGGAAATACAAATAAAAATATAAACTCTACAGTGTATCTGAATGTAGCGAGGTCGACCTAATACAGGAGGTAGGGGGTGCTCGTGCGTGTAAGGGTTTATGTTTGCTACAAGGGCCAATATAAAGAAAACACCAGGAATATAGGGGACCTTTAATTAGCTACCGATTAATAACCAGGAATCTAATAGCTGTCTGGGCGAACGTCCAAGAGTGAATGAATTTACATACAGGTAGCATTGCTTATATACAGAAACTTCGTACATTCTCGTTGGTTTTCGTAGTACGTAATATAGTTCCGAATTTGGACAGTTGATTTATTTCACAGAATAAATGTTATTAAGTATTTTCAATCAAAGTATCAAGATTTCTTATTTATTATATGGTTCTCCTTTCTTTTAGTCCTTATCCTCTTTGAGTATATTTAAGCAGGAAAATTTATTATTGTGCGTGCTTATATAAAATTTGTCTTTATGAGTATGCACACTTATTCGTCTTTGGATCTAAATAAATACTTTCAAATTTTAGACAACACAAAACATCACATTGAGAAATATGAAACGAATAAAATGGAGTAACATATAAATTGATCAAATACAAAAAAAAACTTTTTTTAAACATTATAATTTAAAACAAGTGATTCTATACAATGAATGTGGGGAAATACATATGAGTAAAGGATGGAATGGGACAATACGTAACATGCAAAATGCGTCTCCCGTTACACCCTTCAAAATACCGTGAAACAAAAAATGAAAAAAAAAAATTGCCTTCAAAAGTACTAAAAGTGAAAAATAATTCGTTTTCTTCAATTGTTCTAGATAAGTAGAAAACAATTTAAGTTTTTTTTAAATTATCGACGTTTGTTTTGAAATATTACGTAAGAACTCGGCTAGATGACCGGGCAGGCCTTTTTCATAGATAAAGAAAATGCAAATAAATAACGAAACTAGCCCCACCTCATGTTTAAAAGACAACACAGCAAAATGATATCTTAAAATATTAATCTGTAACAGAGAAAGAAGCCTGAGATTGCAAGAATCTGATTAGGTGAGACATATTTAGTAGAATTTTAATAACTACAATCACATTTGTTATTTAATTAATCCTTAACTTCTGATAAATAAAAATAATCATTTAAGAAGATAATCAAAGTTAGAAACCACTATATTTAAATTACATCACTTGAAATTTGATGAAACAGAAAACTTGTTACTAACAGAAGTTCACAGCGTAGAACAGTCGTGTGAGCTTCTGACATCTACCGTTCAAATTATACACTCTTTAGTGTATCACATTCCCATCGTATTCGCGTGTGTGAAGTTGGCCCCCCAAATGTTTGGGCCAGCCGAGATTTTTTTTGGGCCAGTTAGAACTCAATTTGGGCTGGTTGGGCTAGCAACTTTCAGCTTTTGGGCTAGTCAAATAAAGGAGATAGAGGTGTCCAAAGTTTGGGGGGCTAACTTCACGCTAGCCCCCCAAATGTTTGGGCCAGCCGAGATTTTCTTTGGGCCAGTTAGAACTCAATTTCGGCTGGTTGGGCTAGCCACTTTCAGCTTTTGGGCTAGTCAAATAAAGGAGATAGGGGTGTCCAAAGTTTGGGGGG
>JAGDQP010010388.1:0-55957 GCA_022664845.1 Lepisma saccharinum
ATATCAATTCGGAGTCCACTGCGTTTATCATAGAATCCCGGGTGGCCGTGCGGTCTACGGCGGTAGGCCAACGGCTCGAAGGTCCCGGGTTCGAGTCCCGACTGGGGCAAGGGTGTCGATTTTAACTGGGTGTAAAGAGCCGAATCATGACGGACCGAACTCCAAAGTTACTAGAATGGCCCATATAAAATCAAGTATACCAAAGTTTTATCGGGGACCTATATTTTACTTTCCTTTCAGTAGCTAAATTTCGTGTAGTACGCGAATATATTGAATAGTGTTAACATATCACAGCAAAAAAAGCCGTGTAAGAAACAAACATATTTATTAAAGGCTACTATTCCGTTTCGTTAAAGTAAATTTTAAAAAAGGGGGTTCGACAGTCTTCGGTAAAATTATTTTAAAAAAATACAAGTTGAGTGTGCTAGCCGATCACGCCACGATGCCAACACGTAAAAGCTGACATAAAATAGTCATACAGAACAGGTCATTCCTTTGAGCTATTTCTGTTATTAAAAATATGTTTCGGCATTTAAGCTTGTTGAAGTGTTGTGCTAAAGTATACGTATAATTATTATTTCGTTAAGTGATGATGTGAATATGCTTTCTTTTTCTTGTTTTATCTCTTCAAACTACCGAGTAAGAAAGTGTAGTATTACAAAGTGTTAATGAAAAGACTACAGCTCGATACTGATAAGTTTAAATTGCCGAAACCCCGTTTTGTAATCATGGAACAAAAAGACTTTGCACTTCGGCAATGTAGCAAAGTGAAAACTGCAGAGAGCAAACTTGAAAAGTCAGTTCGTGAAACTGCCGTTGGTGTTGCAAAACTTCCTTTTCACACTACGTAACACAGCGAAAAGTATACAGCTATTGAACGACTACCAAGTGATAACGTCAAACCAATCAGCAGGCTAGTTTCGTTGTTTTACGTAGATGAAATTCATCGGTATTTTATGCTCTGTTTCTACGTAACGAGAAATCATAGCGCTGAAATTTCAAGGACATGTTGTATATTAAGTCTGATATACCCAATCAAATTTGTTAATCGTATAACGCAGGTGAAAACTGAAATGCCCACTGTGAATTAGAATTTGGTGTAAGTGTTTTAAACTTATTTCTTATCCAACTTCATTTCTTTTGTGGTACTTTTCTTTTACTATATTTCTTAGTTTTTCTAGACGTTCATATCCCTTACGGTGTAAGTGGATTTTGCTCACGAAACGTAAGGCTTTAATGTTCGTTTGTTGAAGGATTGGAGACTGCACCACAAACGCCAAGTGGGCAAGAAGTTTGAAATTTCAATAAATACTTCTATCTAATTAAGATAGCAATTTAATTGTTCAAATATCAGAAAATCGAAATTATTTCAGGAACGATATGACTGACTTAGACTTCACATCTCGGGAGAGCTCAAGGTACCAATACTTGTGTACAAAAGAAATATTTTCTCTTTGTTCTTTTGCTGAAATTAAAATTCGCCAGCCATATGTAGTTGTATGATCCGATAAATCTATTTCAAAACACCTAACCACTTTTGAAATAACGTTATACTTTTGTTCCTTATCAAAGCGGAATAATTGAGTTTGGGAATTTCTATTTTCCATAACTACGGAATTTCTAGTTTATTTAATTGAGCTCTGAGTTATTTAAAGATATGTATATGCGTTTTAAATTGTACACATTCTAAACACTTGCTCGATGCTTATAAAAGATTGACATACCATGAGACAAAGAAACATCGCAGATTTATAGCGGTAGTAACGTAGTTAAATAGCTTATTTGATAATTTAAAAGCTAGGACATGTATCGTACTACAGTAAAGGAAAGAATCTACGTGAATACACTCATAATTGCAGGTTTTTCTCTTAGACAACAACCTTGTGTACTGTTGTCATTGAATCTGTTGGGCGACAGGTGATAATTTATTCTGGCTTACTTGGACAATGATTGTTCCTTGAGATCTCTTACCGAATGAGGCTTTGGCGTTGACTTGATCCAGCAAATACTCAATCCAGTTCAGTTCAGGAGAATTTAGCGACAAAAGAAATATTACGAATTCTTCGATAAGATCTAACACAAGGCGTTGTCTTCGAAGACTGATATAAATCTATCCGGTACACTGGTCCAAATAAATAATTATCCGTAGCCCAAAACAATTTCTAAGTAGACTCGACTAATCAAATTATGTTCAATAGAGATAAGAGGTATCCACAGAAACACTCTTCAAACTACATTGCCACCGGCACCGGCAGTCTTGTTTCCTGCCCACTGTGCAATCTGGTTCTGTGTTCACAATAGTACTGAATGGGCATTCGTCGGGGTGATGAGATGAAATTTTGAATAATCTTTCGTTATTCAGTATTGGATTCTCTTATCAACGGCGATCGCTTAACGTGGAAATATATGCAAGTCACTGTAAGAATCATCCGCAACACCTCGCTCAACTGTCTTTCAGATAAACGACAGTCATATCTCGAGTTCCCTTTACTACGGCCATTCTTCAATACCTACTAATGTTTGCAGTCACTGAAATGTTGGGATCTGTCCTCGTGTCTTATCTGTCGCGTTGTGTCCCGTTTAATAAGAAATAATAATCTCATTCCAGTGGCTTTGAACTAATAAGGGAAGGCTGCCAACCTTCGAATGAGTATCGCATTGTAACTTTCATAGGTTGTAGCAGATGTGGAAAGATAAAAACATGCCAAGCCATAAGTTTTACAACTTCTTAGAACCTGAGTTACAAGGAATTTTGTCCTAGTCTTTGAAAGTTATGTGCATGAATAATAATAGCATATGAGTGGGCGTACCTGAACATACTGATGTGTATGCATCATATCAAGCAATAGCAGGTAGACAACCAGTCACTGGTCACTTCACAGAATGATAATGGGGAGTAACGGCGACACAATACTTGAAACTGAGATTGGAGTCCACCACGAGCATGCCATGAAGCTGCTGTCCGCGCAACCATGACTCTCACAGGATGAATCACTACAGGAGTTAATTTTCAAGGCATTTTTGAAAGAGAGTGGACTGTCATGTGGCAAGTAACCAGAGGAATGCCACGGATATTGCAGCATGGGTTGGAATTGTGGGGAACACAGCTGCTTATAAATTAGTGAATGCATCTTCATGATGATCAGTCTGTCGTATAGGGAAGGTACACTGTCAACATTACATAGAACGAAATCTACTCGTATTACGCGCCGGCGGAAAAGTATAAATCTAAAGGCTGGCAACATCACGTAATTTTAGATGGTATCCATTTCGTCCTGTCCTAACGCCTAGGTCTGTCTGTCCTGACCACGAATTGAGGAGCAGAAATATGGTCCGTATATTTCATGTTGCAGACTGTTTGCATTCAGGATATCACCAACTGCTTTGTCATCTTTCCTTCTTAACTGCATTCATACTTTACATTAAGTGGAATGTTATCTGCGATAGTGGCTGCAACGCACGGGCCAAATCGACCATGTGGTTCCTGGAAACCGATGTGTTATGGAGGAGATATATTGCACCATTTTCAGTTATTTTTCCTCCTGTCTGACAAGGTAACATTCCAAACCGTGAGTGAAGGATTGCGTTAATTTTCCCTGCAATGAAATCAACTGCATGTGTCCCCTTGCTGACCGGAAAAAAAAAATTGCGCCCATCCTTCGAAAAGGAGTTATGGCTACAAACATGAACTGCGCCAGAGCGGGAGAACGACTTTTGCGTGCAAAAGAGAATTTCACCAGAGTGCATTTTTGTAAACCAAGTTCTTGATAATAAACAAACAAATATGAAGAACACACACACACACACTAGTGTTCATCGTTTACGAAAGAAAAGACCGAAGTTAGAGAATCGTTTAATATTTTTAAAACGGGGCAAATTTGGACTACAATATGTAAATTCCATTGTATACAACGAAGTGGATGGAATCTTATGAAATGTACAATTGTCAGTACATGGTATAGTAATGTTCAGTGTGAGTTTTATGTTTCACTCATGAGCCGTTCCAAAATTACAGATCAAAAACGAAAATTGGGAAAGTTGTACTTTTTGATTCGAATGTGACCTCGTTTGAAAAGGTCTTAATTTCTGTGAACAAATATAAACTTCTGTTATACATACTTCTATTTTTTGTTTGACATTGTTATAAAGAATTTGGTAAAAATGCACTTTGGTGAAATTCCTTGTTGGAAGCAAAAGTCTTTTTACCGCTCTGGCGCAGTTCGTGTTTATAGCCATAACTCATTTTTTTGGAGCATGGGCCAGTTGTAAATGTTCGTCACGTTCTTTTTAGATTGTCCTGGATATGATCATCTCAGACAGCGTTATAACTGACATCAGTCATTGGGGATAAATTGTGATATATTACAGTTTTCATGTTTATACGAGAGACAGGCATTGTAAACTCTGTTTGGTATCATATTCTCTGGCTGTTATGTTTTATGTTGTATTGTATAGTTCGTCGGCGCTTTCATAGCAGTTGATTGATTTCAGTTTTTTTAAATGTTTATACCAAGGGCAAGGGCCCTATGCACTCTCGGTTTATTTATTATACTTGTGGCTTTTAATATCAGAGACTTTTACTTTATTGACTGAAGATCTTTTCACATTTTTCAGGTTTATTTTGATTTTATATGTTTTTAGTGGACGTGACAAAGATAAGGAGCTTCTACGTAGCGGGACGGGCGTAAGCCATGGTGCTCTTACCGCCCATATAATCAGTTTTATCCTTACCCTTATCGAAGTATCGGTGAAAATTTGTTTGCTGGTCAGCAACAGAACATATGTAGTTAATTTCAATGCAGATAAAGTTAACCCAATCCACCAGTCACGGTTTGGAAGATAACCTTGTGAAAAAGCGTTCTGGTTGACGTTATTGTATATTCGAAACGCGTTTCGCCTGTATTGAATACTGCTGAATGTTTATGTATTCCCGAACACATCCGACGAATTCACGCGCTGTTTTGTGTAGCTGCGTCATTGATTCGGGAACATTGCGTAAGAAACTACGTAATTTTCCGGAATGGTATGTAGTCTCTGATTATTCTAGAAACATGTGATCGGCTTGGAAATTAGTTGCAAGCATATGCCGTGCAGATTTCATCGCTCATTGACGTAAAGGCCAGTATACGCCAATGTCAGCATTCCTTGCAGCAGTTACGTTATAAACATGTACGCTCTGATTCATTGCACCTTGTTTCCGACTCCCTCGTCTGGAGATGAAAGAAATGATGTGTCTCACTTTTTCTGGAGCTCTTTTTACATTTCCTAGATGCTATAGCAATAGGCTTCTTGTCTTCCTGGAAAAAATTATGTTGTGGTTGTAAATGTCAAATATCGCAATAGCTGCTTGTTAAAAAAAAAAAAAAAAAATACGTGAGCTTAAAAGCGCGTCACAGCAAATTACCTATAACCTGTGATGATAAGAGTCCGATTCACGTGCACTTCTGTTCCCACGAAGACAAATGTTGCAAACTGTAGGTGATAACGGTCTGTTGTGACTGTGATCTCTAGTACGTCATCTATGTGTATCGATTTCAAATTGAGCAGATCATGTGTTCGATCGTAAGTTCGAAACAAACACTTTCTCCGCGATGGAGAAAATGACATGCTGAAAGAACAAAACGCGACATTGTCTTTTCATTATTATTATTTAATATCATATGCATAATGAGAGCTCTAATATTTCACTACTAACCTAACTTCACTACACAGTTCACATGTCATGTACGCAGGTGTGCTTGATTACGATCGCTACTTTTGTACTTTCGGTTGCATACTTTCAAGAGACGATAACAAATTGGTTTTTAAAACTCAGTAAAGCAACAGAAATAAAAGTGGACAAAGTGATTCATGCAGTGAAAGGAATGTAAGATATTCGTGGTAGACAGATGGAAATTGAAAATAGTTCAAGAGGCTGATTTTGGAAGTGATTAATTTATACGTGGTTAAGGTGGAAGGAAAATTGCCGCTGTTACTACAGGCAATGAGATCATGTAGCTAATTCCGGAGGAAATCTTAACTGCAAATGCTGGACAAAGATGTGCCGTTAAAAGCATTTTTAAATTGAAAGTAAGAGACTATTGGGCTCATTATACTCTTATACGAGGCGTCTAATGTGTGCGGACATGCTGTAAGTTAGGTGCAGGCGTTGCAAAACAAATCTTATTTAACTTTGATAAAATCAAATTTCTTTACTTGTATTACCTACAAGTAATAAGATTGTGTCGCCAAGGATCAGATAGTTTAACATTTGTGCTTGTATGAAACAAAGTAATATGTTCTTGTCAAATAGTGGGATATTTGTTGTGTACAGTTAGTGTTTCGAAAAGTTACGACGTAAAGTAAAATAGTTCCTTTCTCATTTTGTTAATAATATTGCAATAGTTCACTGTTTTGTCGGTTTAGTGCTAAACAGATACGATGCTTACATGTGTTACGCCAAAGTCACGCCGGTTTATATGATCAGTAGTAGACTTAACATAAGATTAACTTCAGGAATCTAGGCAAGGTTATCACACTATCTTCAGTTGTTCTGTTTTTATCTTTCACTTTCATTTTAATCATGCATTCTTTTTAAGATGATATACGTAAGGTGGTGGACAAAAGGTTCATCCCTTCGAAAGAGAGAACTTTTCAAAAACATTTAAAACTACTGAATTGTTGGTTTTATCTACGTGATCTAGTAAAAATGAATCCAAAACAGAGAACTATACCGAAAAATGTTTCGTTACCTGTGGCAAGGAGTTTAATTCAGAAATTGAGTACCTGTATCAAAATATTTCTAACATTCACAATCAAGGAGTACAGATTCCTTCTATTATGCATCGAATTTTATACATCTTTTTCTTTTCTGTGTGAAAATTTATGTCCATTTTTGTATTTTGTAAAATTATTTCCTTTTGCACATGTGTTAATAGATTTGTCTTGTAGATTTCTTTTTAACTGGAGGGATAGAACTTTTGTCCATGTCCGTATAAGATTCATTTCATGGCAGTTATACATTAGATAGTACTCCTCTTTATTTGTTGAAAATTGCTCTGCATCTAATAACTAGGTTCTGGCGTTTACCCTATTCATGTTTAGAAATTTAAAGGTAGGACATTGAAACTAGTTTTACTACTGTCCTGTATGTAGCAGGAAGTATATAAATATTTGTGCTGTTGTTTTGAAGCATGAATAACGTAGGAAAATAAATATATATATATATATAGTTGTTAGAAAGTGTAGGAGGAGATGAAACTGTAGTAGTTTGTAGATGTCGTAAACAATTCATTTCTTTTTGGAAATATGTAATTACTTGTAACTTCGGAAACTTGTAGTTCCCTTACACTTCAGCATAGTCAATGAAAACTCGTATTTTCACAGACATTCAAACTTTGAAAAGAAAAGGTAATGTTGCATGCATTTTTATCCACATCTATTACTTGCTTTCTTTTTTTTTTTTCTAAAAAAAAAAAGGTTAGATAAATGTACACCTTGTTATTAGTTTCGTTTACATTAATGTTTGGACTCTCGCTGCATGTGCCTGTATCTATTGTAATATTTTCTAGTGAATGTGCACTACCATTAGACGAGCACAACATGCATTAAAAACTTTTCCAAACAGTATTCCGACATTTAATGAACATGTACACTCTTTGACAGTTCACTCAAGACAGTGATAGATATTGCTATCTCAGATTCTGTTCAATTCGCATTCGAAAGGTCGTGGGTTCAAAACCAGCGGCCGTCCATCCTGACTGATGTTTTTCGGGTTTTCCTCGGTCACACCAGGCAAATGGTTCCTAGAATAAGGCCAATTCCTTGTTCTTTCCCTATGTTGTTGTTGTTGTTGAAACATCCAGTATAAAATGGCCGTTGTATGTGATGTATCTACAATTCGTTAAATAAATAAAAGTTCGTTGAAATTGCTTTGTGTTCAAGAAGTTAGACTATTACAAAGAGAGATGTCAAAGTTTTATATATTTGTAGATGCCAAATAAAACCCGAAATGCGTTGTAACAAAGAGGCAAATCTCACCAAGCAATGCGTCAATGTCAATAGCACTACAAAAAGTATTAAATGTGTTTATTTATTTTTTAATTTTCTATCTAGCAACAATAGTAATTGCTGCAGAAAATGTCAGGTATCCACAAATGATTATCTTGATTGCAGTCATTAGACGAATTGATTAACTTATTTTAAATTAATTTCTTTAATGAAGTTTTCACGGAACTTTTACATTACAGAGCTTCTAGCATTTCTGGTCGAAATTTTCTTATTCTCGTAATAATTTCACTTAAGCTTGTACCGAGAGGAAGCAACAGGCTGTTCCTCCTCCTCCCCTTTGCTAGAGATCGTATGAATGAGAGCCTCACAAAGTGCTTTATATGATAAGAATGAATCCTGTGGAGTAACGGTTATATAGTTAGACTGAAGTAATGTTCCAGTAAACAGGCACACTGACGGAATTTTACTTGTATATTTACACCTCACAAAAAGTAAAATAAAGTAAGAAGCGGCGGGTGATGAGAGAAAAGAACATGCTGTAATCATACTAACCATTTGTGAATACTCTGTATTTGGTGGGAAAAGAAAATACCTGAAAGAAAATTCAAATAAGAATGTATTATCAATGCACGTTGTATTATATTAGCTAAACGATATTGCACTTTGGATATGGATGCGTAAATCTCCATAAATTTGTAGTTAACTTGCATGGTATTTGAATCCTTGACTGCACTGTAATATGTAATGTGTATGCACATGTATTATATCCAGTTTTGGTAGCAGTGTTTTTCTTTTTGGTATCGTTTTGTACAATGTATGTGTAGTCTTTTCTTTTTCTGTTAAGCTTATTATGTTTTCTAGATGATGAGATTGTCTGTGAGCATGATCCCCTATTAGAAAGTGGGGATAAACTTAGGGAAGCTAGTCACCTGTTAGGCAAATGTGGTCCCGTTACCCGATGTAGCCGCCCAGACAAAACTAATTCTAATGGAGTAGAATTGGTAGAGAAAACAGTATAATTTTGTTTTTAAAAATAAACATAGAAAAGTAACATATAGTAGGTAAGTCGTATAAAAAAAATGTCCTTAACTTTTTTTTTTTTTTGTGCCTGTGTGTTTATTCTGAAGGGTATTTGAAACTACTATTGTCTTACGTTAGTAGAAAACATTTTTGTTTTGTCACCTTTTTGTAAATAGAAGATTCATTAGTAGTAGTTTTTCTTTTCATACGGCGCATTACGTCACATGCAAAACAACTATTTTTTTTAAAAATAAAAAAGTATAGCGTTGAAACCTAATGTAATGTAGTTGAAATATATTTCATGGCACAGAACATGTATAAATATATTGAACTTGCATATAATCAAGCACATGACAGTAGTTTGGCTCTTGCTAATCAATAAATTGGATGATTTTTGTTCGTAGGTTTTTTTTTCCTTCTTTTTTTTTTCTATGTAACATATTTTATAAACCATGCCCATATTAATTCTCACTTTCCTTTTTTGACGTAACCTTTTTCTCTGGCAATACTGAAATAGTTTATTAAAAGAAGATGCTAGTCTTTTTATGCAAATCTATTTATATTTTATGAATACGTAATTTCTTTTTGCCTAGGTATGCCTAGGATTAGGTACTATTACTGTGGTAAGTGTCTATAAAATATGCTTGTGGATTATAGATGTATTGGGAGTTTATTTGGTGGCTGTTTGTTCAAATTGTAGATTCATAGATAGATACTTTTTTCCTAGCACATTATTTCTCGAAATAATGTATACTTCAATTCTAAATGCTTCACTAGTACAGTTATTCGGTTATATTTTGCAGTGAGAACTGTCATATTCAATGTGCACTGTGTATATGTGTTTGAGAGCGTGTGTGTGTGTGTGATTGGGATAGGATGCAAGGTCAGCCGTACACTGATAGACAAGAAAACGTCAAACTGGAAGAACACTTTTGTTGTACTGTTTTGCCTATTATGCACCCTAATTTGATTGTCGCAACACAAGTTTGCATTAGCCAATAAAACCAAATTACTTCAATATCTTTTTTTCTTGATACTTTTGTTTCACATCTAAAACGAAATTAGCTTGATGCATTAATTGAGAAATTTACGATAAATCCGCGAGTTTGGAGTTAAATATAGTTTCCAAGTCCTAGTGCATAATCTTTGTCTATTTCACTCACGTCTTTTTTTGTATGATAACGATGTTCAAAAAATGAAATAAATATGGTCACTGCAATGACCGGGAATCTAATTTGAATCCGCTAGTTGCAGTCTGGGCATCCCAATTGATAGGACATCCAGCCAGCTACTGTGGTTTGATGCCCGTTCATTGCAGTACATTTTTGAACGAATACAAATTATACAACTGGTATCAGTGATCTTCAGAATGTAAATTAGATTAAGATGTAAGTATGTGTAACCATATTCGAGTTACACAGAAAACACTTTCGTATTTCGTGCTCTTAGATTCATAAAAGATGGCTATTGTTAAATTTTGTAAGTTCCAAAATCTGCACAATATGGCTATGTCGAACAAGTATTCTAAGCATATTTAAAATAAACACGATCTTTAAGATTTATATTGGTCCAATGTTGCCACCTTGTGCAAGTTTTTGGAATTAGATTTATTTCAGTTGGCCATTTTCTATTAATCTGAGCTACATTCAAACGAACTATCGAGAATTCTCATCGCTGAAGCATACAAACTTTAATTCTTTCCAAAATATAGGAAAGCACTTAACTAGATTAAAAAATTATTGCACCAATATTAAAAATTAATCAGGGGTCTATGAAATAAGTTGCTATAATAAGAAAACGGCTCTTAAAGACGGGATAAAATAATGTTTATATGATTTAACAATTTTTAAATATTGTGTATCAAAACAGAACCTGTCTGAAACGGATCACGAAATTATATTTATAAGTACAGTATGTCCGCAAAGTACCTCCAAGGCTTAGGTAAGTTAGACGCAGGGTTTTTGCTGAAGATTACACTAAAAAGTTCCCAAGTTTCTAACTTGCCGTAGTAAATCTTAATATGGGTTCCATTTGTAGCATGAAATATATCTAATCAATATTCGGGGTCGTGTCATGTTATCTGCAGCCAGTAGCGGATCTAGGAACCCCCCTCCCCCCACATTTTTTAGGGGCGGTTGTATGTGAAATAGACCAGGGCCTTGTCAATATCTTCCCACCAACAGATTTTTTCAACTATAAATTTATCATATTTTCCCTTTTACTGGTAAGTTTTACCATGAAATATGATATAGTTATCTACAAAAATGGATGTTTCGAGATAAATTAGATTTGTCCTGAAACAAATCGAACCTTTTTTCGTTGACAAATTGTTGAAATAATGCTACACAAAAAAAAAAGTAATTTTCCTTGAGGATGGGGTGCGCACCTCCTCTCTGGATCCGCCACTGTCTACAGCATATCTTCGCCAACAGCCGAGATGTAATTCCTTGATACAACTTTTCAGGCCATTAATTTCATTGACTGGTAAACAATGTTCTTTACGTAACCTAAACGAGGTTTCCTACGAGTACATTTGCTACTTACGAACAACCAGCCTTTACAGTGAATATCTTTCTGTACAATCGCCACGTTCACGACTAAAGAAATGACCCTCACGTTTGTGTATAGTACTCATGTATATGACTTTTAAATGTGTTACTGTAATCTAGAGCAAGAGACTTGTGCCTAACTCGTTTCGTTTGGAAGTGATTCTGTTTTGAAACCTCGAGAGACATCCTCTATTTTGCACAGATTTAAAACTCGCAGAAAGAACGGTACAGAAATTAATAATGAAATGAACATTTAGCGTACAGATAGATAGATAAAATAGCAGTTTAAATAAAGAACTGCTTTTGGCTAACTGTTAGTTGCTACAAATGTAGAAATCATCAAATGCCTTTTAAATAGCCTTGATCGGAGCACACTGAATTCTTCATGCAACTGTCGAACTTCCGTAGTCTGAACGAGAGATAAATAGGTATTTTATAGCTTTTGAGAAATGCTTTTTAAGTTTTACCTATTTTCTTTTCTTTCTTTCTGAAGATGAAAGTTTTGACTTGTTTCCTGGTGCAGGATTTCTTCAAAGGTTGGGAACAAATGGTAAATACATAGTTTGCTCAATAAACTTCCATAACATGATAGTAATATTTCCACTGCAGTCACGACTCATTTTATTCCTTAAATAACCCATAAAATTGTACAAACAATAAAAAACCTTTATCATCATCATCATTATAGAAAATGAAGAATTCATATTTATTGCTTTTTTGTGAACTTTATTCTTTCTCGTCCGCCTGACATTCAGAAACATTGTATTGTTTTTATTATTATTATTATTTTGTTTATAACTTGAATCGTCAACTATCTTCTTGTTTCACATTGGTCAAAGTTTACCTATTCTGATAGACTAGAACGGTAAGTGTTTTCTTCTGACGTAACAGCGAAACTATAAAATGCACAATAGTTAAGACAGCTTCTCACTTTTATATTGTTGCAAAGTGTTCGAAAACGTTTGTTTTTCTTTCAGTGTACGGCTACCATAAGAGCTTAAGAAATAATACACATGATATTAAACATTCGAGTATAACTACGTTTTATAATCACTTGTAATACTTTTTGTAGTATTTCACCGTAAATTACCGTTGTTAATTATTTAGATCTAATGCAAAATATATAAAGCCCTTTAAGTTTAGGAAACCTCATCGTTACACTATGCAGTTTATAACACTTGCACCTGCACATAGATACGTAGTTGCATGTTTTAGCTTTTACAGATACACAAGAAACTTATTCCTAAACTTTGCATGAGTTAATAACTACATAATAAAACTGTATAAATAACATGACTAAATGATATGTCGTAGTTTTGTACGGTGTGATACCTTGCTGTTTAATCGTTAGAGCAGATCAACCATGAGTGTACTGGTCTGAATTTATTCTAGAAATCAGTTTGCTATCCACCTAATGAATAAATAAACTTAATAAATGTTTCTGCTGAGTAGTTCTATTCAGTTATTCTCCAGCTTTGCATATAATTATAATTCTGTGTAATAATAAGTTTTTGTTAAAAAAAAATCTTTTCAGTGCCTCGCAGCTGGAAGAAAAATATTTTATTTCTGGCTAAAGGAATTTTAATATTTTTTAAAGATATAAAACAGGGTGTCTGCCGGCCGAGAAAGTCACGGAAGTCCAGGAAAAGTCGCGGAATAACATTTACGTCACGAAAGTCATGGGAAACTTTCTTATTTTATTGCTTGGTCCCAGGAATACTTTGTTTAGAACTGTCGTGAATATTTCATTTTTCGTCGTGGTTGTCTGTTGTTAACGTTCTCCCGTATAGAGAGGAAGATTATTTATTTCCTTTTAATAGTGAGTCCCGTGGAACCAGAACCAATGAGAACGAATAGCTTCCTTCACGGATTGCGAACGCTGTAGTATCTAGAAGTGTCAAGCAAAGACTTGAGCTCGTTAAAAAGAGGGTGAAAGGTTACAACTTTTGGGTTGTCAAGGTCCCCAAATTTGGTTGTGGCTTTCTGGTAGACACCCTGTAAAAGAAAGTTAAAAGTGCTTTTGTATTCCGCAACGTGCTATGTTAGTTCTTTCCGTCGAAAGTTAAATTAGTGGAGAAACAAGTGTACTTGCCAGACAGTCCGTATTTCGGAGACAGTCTTGTATTTGACGTTGATATTCCGTGTTCGCAGTTTGTCCTGTATTTTGAAGGTGGAGAATCAGCGACTAAAAATAGTAACTCAAATCTCATATTTATACTGAAAGCGAAAAATTAAAATATTATTGTGTCTGAATATTGTAATTGCTTGGCGCCTATGATTCACTCACTGCGCAACTTATACAGTTGGTCAAGCAGCAGCAAAATTGAAAGAAATTTCCTGTTTGGTAAAAGTGTTTTATGTTATTTTTCTCTTTCAAAAAAGAGAGGAAATTTTTTTATGGCAGTTTAAGAAAAGAAGAAAATTTCACTCATACAATGAGGATAGAAGTTACGTTATAGTAGTTTTTTAGAATGGGTTTTCTATTGATCAAGAATTTCAGTTCAATACAACTAATTTGTTAATTTATATGTAAAATTATTTTAAAGTTTATAAAGTCAATTAAAAAACAGAAGATTCTAAATATTGAAGAGAAATTTGTGCTGAAAAGGGAAACAGTACTCATTTGAGAGGAAACTTAGTGACTTCATTTGGAATCAGTGGACATAGTGTTAGGAGCTCTATTTGTGTATATGTGTATATCCATTTAAAATGGACGAAAAACACTCCATATTTGATGATGAGAATCCTGTATATGGTTTCCAATCTCTGCTTTTTTTTTAAAAAAAATATAAAAACTGGGATGCTATAATAATCCACTGGCGAAAGTCGCTACCGATGGGTTGACACTGGGAAAGCTGCGCAGGTTCATACTCACCTTGTGTTACGTACGATTTACTTAACCACGCAGTTATTCTGATTTAAGGTTTCCTCTGTTTCCCTGAGTCATACCAAACAAATTTCCGGATAGTATATTAAGGACCGAAAGGACTCTATGAACCACATAAATTCAGTCTCAGAAGGAACAAAGCAGTACGAAAACATTTTCAATTGATTTTACGAGACAAAATCAAAATCTATTCTACAAATCTTTATTTTAGATAAAAATGGTGCACTTATCAATTTAAACTGTTGAACAGAGCCTGTTTGAAGGATAACTCAGTGTCTTCGGCTAGGTGGCTACAGGTTTTCTGCAGTGCTTTTGTACGGAGGAGCTTTTTGGTGGTCAGTAGTTTATCAAAGGCTGGTTCTTGACCCAATATATAAACAAATACAAAGGAAAGACGACGTACAAAAAACGAGTTATAAGCTTGCTTAAAAATTAACTAAATTTTCATTAATGTTCAGTTAAAATTAAAACAGTCTTTCTTGTTTCGTGTAATTTATATGCCAGCATATGGAACCTCTGCTTTCAGTGCAAATTTTTATGACGCTCTTTCAAGTACTAGTGGCAAAGATATTGCAAAGCACCTTGGATCAACAGCCGGTATTAGTAAGTCTTCTAAGAACGTCACGTGGTCAGCACAGCGACTTACCATCGCCACTTCATCTGGCTAGATCGAGACTGAGTCTGCTACTTCTTACTTTGAGTAGCACCCAGTTGGCATCATGATAGTGGATCGACACCAAAACTGGGAGCTCCGACCGAGGATCGAATCCGGAACCGCTTACACCAAAATCCAAAGCGTTAATCTCTCGGATAAGCAAGAGTTCTGGAAAATAGAGAGTATTGTCAATAAAATTATTGAAACAAGAAAGCAACTCATGGATGACAGCAATGTGATTTCTCCGGGTGAATTTGGCGATCTTTTCTGAAAGATGACTAAGTTAACATTAGACAAATTAGGAATAGCTACAAATTAGGAATTTACTTAATTAATTTGTGAAATATACATAAAAGATTCCCTTGAAAAATATAATACAAGAACGTGGGTTTTCTACGAAACGTGAGCACGGCGGAACACTAACTAAACGTTAGTTTGGCCTTGGCCGATATTTCGGGGAGGATGGGGGCGCTGTCTAACAGGATGGGTATACGGAGCGGAGAGGCAACACTTCCATACAAGAGTGGATACTAAACCCATGTGATTGTTGGTGATTTCGTTGTATAGAAGTAGTAAAAAATAATAGGTGCCTAATTATGCTATTCCTCAACGATTGTTCATTTATGATTCATGTCAGTACTGAATTCGCTCATGCGATCAGCAAATTAGATCAAGAGAAATACGTAGGTGTTCGTGTTCCTGATTCTTATTACGATTCATAACTTCAAGAAATGAAAAAGACTACGTAAGTCACTGAAGTTTCTTCCGGGGAGCAAAAAAAAAAAAAAATATCCCTCCCTCAAAAAGTTCGCAAGAACTAATGTATGGAACCTAGTGTTATACATACTCCGTTAGAGAAATAAAAATGTATCTCGGAGATGTAAACATCCCCACCCCCTGAACTTTTTTCTTACACAGCTCAAGTATTTGTACTAATTTCTTTTGCACTGAAAGGCAAGGAGTATATAGCAACGTTTGATGTGGCAGTAACTCTCGACGTCGTTGTCCTCACAGCGTACATAGGACGGTGTAAGTGAACTTATTGGGATGGAATAGTTCTTTTCATTGTCCTTACGGGAACTTACTTTTTCTCCCCGGAGAGTTTGTTAGGTAATACCAGAAATTACCACGTCAAATCACAAATCAAGTAAATGAAGTCTCTCGCAGCTTTAATGTCAATGTAATCCACTCACAGGTATTATTTATAGCGTTTGATATAATTGTTACAGTTTGGCTTACAGTAAAATATAAATAAATAACAATACATATATTGGAACCAACAAGTTGCACAAAAAACGAATACGAACGTGACTCACTCGTGCACTCTGCGGCTTACGGAACCTGGTAGTTCATCGTCGCCATAACAAACGTTCGCTTGGGGAGAGAGAGAGCCACGAATCTAATGAACATAAAACGAATCTAACAAATATTAATTAATACTTTCTTTACTATTTTGAAAGGTACTATAGTTTTATTTAATTAACATTGCCTTAGCCTGTCACAATTCTTAGGGATGACGTTTCTTATTTTTCCATATCTTCTGGGAAAAACCGACCACCGACACTATTCTCAGTATCCTCCGGAAAGAATAAAAAATGTGCCACCTCACCTCTAATCTTTTATAACTGAGATTTTTAATTCAATTGTGTATTCTAATTCAACTACATTACGAACACGATAGGCTAATTCAGTATATTCGCAAATCTTGAAATGGCTATTTTCAACAAAGGACGAGCTCCACATGATCAATCAACTGTGTGATTCAGACCTTGCTTAATATGGACGCTAAAACAGGAAAATCAAGAATGTAATTTTCTTTCCATTGAATACAGTTAATAACGACTTGTTTGGATGGTAGATATAAATATCAGTAACTTGTACAATATTCACGCGCGTGATAAGTTTGATTTCAAATTTTAGTTTAAATCATTTCACGTCGCCAAAAACTAGTAAAACACTCTTACTTACTAATTCTCCCCAATATTGTATTTGGTTAGTAAATTGAATGTAAATTATTACAAATACATTCACTTTACGGGGCAATCACATTCCACATCTTTTATCATCTTTTAATAAAGTTGGAATTTGAAACTTAATACGTTTATTGCGTAATATGTTGACGAAAATCATGTTAACAATACACACTCAACACTGTCGAGTCACTTAAAATTTTCGCATATGCGTCATCAGCAGATGAGAATAAAGAAGTTCGTTTCAGAAGTTCGATGCCACATCAAAAACAAGTGACGGCGGTCTGCGCGTGCGCAAGTACTCATGAGAAGGATTATGGAAGTGGTATTTTGTGTTGCAAATTGAGCCAGGTACAAAAAAAATTCAAAGAACTCGAACTCAGTAAGGAAAACATAGCCAGGAAAGTGGAATCCAGTATAGAAAACGCAGTCGGAGTTTTATGTACTGTATATATAAAACTGAAAATGAGTAAGTTTGTGTCTACAAAACCCAAGACGCGCTGAACCGATTTTAATTATTTTTGTATGAAATTACTCCTCCTCCCTCCAGGTTTTTATAATATTACTTTGATGGTCCAATTGGCAGGAGTAGCGAAAATCTACCATCGAGAAGCCAATTGTTTTCCTCTTAAATTAATGTTGACTTTTTTTTATTTAAAACAACAATGAAATAAATTGTTTTAATTTTTAATTTAAACTTTGATTGTTGCAAACCAGAAATCGTTTACCATAGCAATGCCAGCTAACAAATCTTATCTTGGAAGGAAAACAAGAAGAGAAGAGTTTCTGAAGTTTCTTTTTTTTTTCCTAGTAATAGTGTCTTCAGTGAATTTAGTTTGAGTTGATGTGTTTGTTTTCCTTCTCTCTTCTATCTCGGTTTCAATTATTACAAAAACATAGAAGAGAAAAGGAAAACAAGAAAAAAAAACATCAACACAAACATTCGTTTCAATGAAGACACTATAACCAGGGAAAATAAACTTCAGAAACATAAGAACAAGCGAATATTTGTCGTACAAATGAACATTAAAGAATCAGAAAGGTTCATGCTTTACGTTCAGTCCAATTTCACCAGGGACAGGTCATAGAGATTCTCCAGGCACCTCAGTTGTTAGTGATACCATAGACTGATAGACGTATCCCGGCTACATATTATTATTTGCGCTAAGAAGCACGTGGTTTTGAAGCCTGCCGCTAGATGACTCTGGCGACTACTTTCAGTCGCTGGTTCTTTCCAGTAGTAGCCACCAAACGGCAGGCTTCAAAAATCACGTGCTCTCAAGCAAAAAGCAAAAAAAAAAAAAAAAAAAAGACTTTAGCGCAGACGAAAATAGGTAAGCGGTATAAGTCTATAGTTTATGGTAATACCAACCTATTTCAAAAATTAAATTGTTCAAGTTGCTACAGGCGCCGCAGTTGTCAGTGTTACCATACCGTTGTACGTACACACAATACATTTGGGATTTAGGTACTGGATCAGTGTTGCCAGTCCATTTTAAAACCATTCCCAGCTGTTAGTGTTGCCAACATATTTTATTCAAATCTCACCAACGGTCAGGCAATCGGCTAGTTTCTATATATTTGGAATGATAGTATTAATAGTACGTATTTTTTTTTTCAACAGCACGTAAATTAGTGTGATATTAGTTAGTATAAACGCGAAAAATGGAGAAGTTGCTTGCTTGCATTCCTGCGTTTTACTCGCGTGTACGCGGTCATGTCTACCGTTCCCTTCAGGGTTTCATGTGAGAATTCTAGAGCGTTGGTGGCTATGTATTCAGTTGAATACATCAGCGTAAAGATATGAGAAGAATCTTGCCAGGGGTAGTGAAAATTAGAAGTATTAGTTTAGATATTCAGATATCTTCTAATGAGACTAGACGAGGGAACTGTAGTAGTAGTATTTGTTAAAAAAAAAAAAAAAAAAAAAACTTGTCTCATGAATTGTAAAGAGAGATTATTGACTAGTATGCTAAGACGACTGGAGCTGAACGTGAATGTTAGAGAAATGAGACACATGAGCATATTGGATATTATTAGGTAGGAAGGTATTGTCAACGGAAGTTATAGTGGCAGCGAATAAGAGGTAGTCTTTATTTTGTATTACGGTGAATTGTCTTTCCGTCACAAAAGACTAGTTTGCTGAACATAAGAAATTATGACATACCTGCTTGAACATAACAGATGTTTTCTATCTCAATGCTGTTTACAGTTGAGTCATGGTCATGCTCTTCCAGAAAGTAAGCCAATGTAGGTTAGCGAACAAGTATGATTTTTTTTTCTCCACACATTATAATAATGAGAGACTGTCAGAAGGTCGATAAATGAACATGTCCGGGGTTTCAAGCTGATATTGAAACTTATAACCAGAAAATAATGTTATAGGTTTCATGCAAACACGGAAGGAGCTTTTCTGGCGAAAACATTCCATGTAATTAATAATAGTTTGTCTGAGTCCGAGTATCATAATACATGTATAATGTAAGTGATGAGATAACATGCTATACACATGAAGCTACTTTGTGTAAGTAGTAATTACGAAAATATATGCGCGGCATGTGGTCAATGCTTTTCCTTACGTCTGTACCTTTCAATTTCATGCAGTTGGTTAGGTTATATCTGAGGTATAACCTTTGTGACGGCTACAGGCAATCGTCGAAGGACAAAATAGTAAGTTCTCTCTGAAAAAAAATCTAATAGTGTTGCAGTGGCGTGTTTGTTAAACATAGCCTCAGTGATAGTTACTTCTCTCACTATTGTTTTACTCTATCCCATGGGTTCCCAACCTTTCCTCAGTTGCGTACCCCTTGGTAGGCCAAGCAAAGCCCTGTGTACCCCTTGTAGTGGGGTACTTGCGACACATAGAGGGATTCCCCACCATTCGTTAAAATATCAAGGCAAGGGAGCCCAAGGACCATATTTCCCCTTCTCTGATGCAAAATAGTTTTTGCACAGTGATATTTTTCGCGTAGTGTCTCAATTAGCGGTGATTCAAACCAAACACACTTATTATTCTACAACTAACGTTTTGCATTTTTCAATCCCCCCCCCCCCCCCCGTTACTGATTACTTTTCTTCGCGTGTCCCTGAACGACCCAGTATGTACCCCCGGGGAATCGATGCTCTATATGAATGCAAGTAGACAAAAAACTCAAATCTCTACGAGGAAATCTGATTGATACTTGAATAATAAATGTTGAAACAATTCCTTGGTTTCGTTGTGTCGAACAGTGACTAGTACCCTAAAAGTGCATAGAGATAATGCTCAAGTTAATCTTACATTTATGTCAGACAGTTATGCTAAATTGTCAGCCATTAAACAGATTTTAAGCTATTAAATTTTGTCTGTTAGCTGTATGAACATAAGAATAAGTTGTGGAGTGGGAAGACATTTGACCTTTTACCATGGAATCTGTTAACATTTTTAAGACTATACTTCCAATTGTAGGCTCTCGTGTGCATGAATGTAAACTCACTCGATGAAATTAAAGCCAAAACATCTATTAAAAGAAATAAAACAAATTTGAATCAAGGTGGTTATGAAGGAGATAATTGAAGACCTCGATGCAAAAAGTAGGTAACTCCAAATTTCCAATATTCTCAGAAAACGAAAAGCAGTTTTAACTTTCTTTTCATATGGTCAAACTACGCTTATTAAACTTAAAATACAGATTTTGTGTTGCTATAGTTTGACCGTATGTAAAAGTACCTTTTGTTGAAACTGTTTTCTGAACCTTAATGAAATTGGAGTTACCCTTCTTGCACTGAGGTCTTCAATTTTATTTTATTTCAGTTCGAAAGACCAATGATACAGAAAAACTGTTATACTTCAATTAATTAATATGTACCTACTTTAGCAGTAGTAATGTAGTAACAATAATGTGTTATCTAAAATAGCTTCAGGTACAAATCGATTAATGTAGAACGCATAACGTTAAAAATAATGTTATTTATGTTAATAAATGACGATTTCAATTTCCGTGAGGTAATTCTTCCTTACTTCTTTCAGCTGCTGACCCTAACGCCTGGCGACTAGGTCGTATCGAAGAAGCTGACCATGAGACTCCAGTATAATACAAAAGAGAAGACAGAGCTGCTGTGTGTGCAATGTGAACTAGTCAATCGAGAAAGGAATTATTTTTTAGAGAACATTAAAATAATTAATAATGTTTGGTAATTAGTGTTATTCAAGGAGCTTCCTCCAATTCATCAGAATTATAAGAGGCCTTTTGTTAAAACTGTTAAATGAAACATGGTATAAACATTAGCTGCATTTGCATCTAGCACAAAAGGGAGAAAAAAAGGACCACCGGTACTAAAAATTTCAAATTTGCCTTCAATATTACCAGTGCTACTCAAGATACAGTTGGCGCCAACAGTTATTTCTCTTTTATTAAAATTCCTTTTGTCAATTACTTCGGAATGGTTGGACCTATGTATGTGCTATTTTTCAGGCACTTACGCTATTTTCTGTAAGTTCTGGAAAACTGCTCAACTCCGTCCATCCATTGCAAAGTTATTTGCGAAAGAAATTATAGCAAAAGGAAAGAACTTTTGATGCAAATTGTATATACATAGTTATTATATGTATGGGTATTTGTAAATGACACGAGTGTCAAAAATTGATGTGTATATACTAGTTATATTTTATGTAATATGTAAATACCTGAAATAATGTATGTGTTACCAAGTAACTCTTATAGAGGTTTTTTTTGACTGTTGTGAATTCAACTTGTTGCGCGAGACAGACAATGATAATCTTACCGTGTACAGAGCATAATAACAAACAAAAAAAAAATCATTGTTATAATAATTATTAATATTAACGTCATTTGTACAGAGTTACCAGTACATATTTTTTCCTCCAATACTTAAAATATCTGCCTTACTTTTCATGTTAAAAATCAAATTACTACTTCTTAATGCAAATCAAACAAAGATCTTTGAAAAGAAGGCGAAATTTCATATTAATATATACATGTACTCAGAACTTTCTATATCTAAATCAACTAATATTATACATCAATTAACTTGATGTTTTGATACTTGCAGTACAGTTTTATGTGCTTCAATCGCATCATCTTGACATTTATGAAGTTCAAGAAGTCCGTTAAGAATATTTCATGTCACACAACACACACATATATATATATATATACATGTAAACTATTTTGAAGGAAAAAGAAATCAGACAAGATTATTATTTTTCTTGTAATATGGACTTAAAAAATACTATTCTGAAAATATTTCTGGATAGTTCTCTATGTATAGATATAAATATACAGTATTTGGATAGACAGCGCTCATGAAACAATTATTAACTCAGAAAAAAAAAAGTTACTCATGTATTAAGATCTCACTCGTTTTTCATCCATCATATTGTATAAATGTATACTCTTCTGTTCAATTTTTTGTTGTTTTTTTGTTTTTAATTTTCTGCTTAGAAAAAAAGACAAGTACTTACTAGCTTCTAGTGGATTTATCGTATTTAAATATGTTTTGTTAAAGACAAGAGCTGTAAACGTAACTTACACTTTAGATGCTCAATAGTGATAGATATCTCAAAGAATTAGACTGAATCTCGTATGTTTGTTAAATAAGTTAGTCAAGTTCAACTGTAACTTTACCAATTTTGAATTATTCTTGACAGCAGTGTCTCTCCAATACTAAATATTGACGAAAATGTTAACATTCAATATTACATTGCATTTAATTAACATTCAAGACTACAATTTTCCTGACAATTCATATTATATATATATTGCATCAAGCTGATTTTCACAAGTTACAATCCACATTTAAACTTGTAAATGGGCAATATCAGGATTACAAGAGGGATTTGGTACTTTTTTTTTTTAAGTTTATTATTTGAAGTTGTGTAAGTTAACACGTTTTGGATATAGCATACATCCATTACTCTTAAAGAAATGGTAATAGGGCTACAGCAAAGCGTTTTGAAACGTTCAACTCGACAGTTCACCTGAAAATTGCCCCTTGTGTTTGTTACTTTCATTTACTGTGATCTCTAAAAAAAAAATACACATTTTTTAAAATAAAATAATCTAAAAAAAATACCCTTTACATTTGATATTAAAAAAATATTTGATCAAGAAGCGCTTTCCAAATAAATGGAATTTGAAATAAAACTGTTTTTTTTTCTCTCTCTCTCTCAATGCATGTTTAACCATTAGTGATAATTTTAACCAGTTGTTTATGGTTCATAAAAGGTAACCAAAGTTTATGTTGGGAACAGTTTTTCTCACTAGCAGTAGTGTTACAGGTGAGAATGCTCCTGACCTTGTGAGTGACTCGTTCTGAATATTCCAAAACTCAAATTTAATGTGGTTACAAAGAAAATTTAAATAATTGGATGACAGTAAAAAGTATTCCGCATTATTTTCACATTACCTGTTCAGAAAGAATAAATAAAACCACTTCGTCGTTAACTAAGCAAGTGAGAAAGAAAGTCTAAATCTACAGAAGAAGTCCAACCAACTGTTCGAAAATTCTGGAGCCATTTATGGAGAAGGAACTAAAGGGAAATGCTGACTTTACTCGGTTTAGTTGAATTTATCTAAGACTAATGTAAAACAAAGAAAAAAAAAATTACGAAGTTTTTTTTTTTTTAAATAAAAACATCGTTCTCTTTCGTGTTTTCTTTTCAAAATGGTTTTTTTTTCAGACAGCAAATATTTATTGCTTTATGCTGCAGATAATGAATGTAATCAGTAGCATTGGAGTTAAAATCCTCGAACATTCATCCCATTTACTATTGCTTTTTTTCCTGTATACTTACGAGGCAAATGATGGGATTATTTATGCATTCACTGCCAGTGCTATGCTTTCTATAACTTCACCCTGACAAACATACGGAATTAACTAAGGACATATAGACTGAAGTTATTTGGTGTAGTTTGTAATAAAATATTAATAAACCTCAAGACAACTGAAGAAATATTTTGAATTAGAGAGAATTTAAGTTCCAAGAGATAATACAACTTCACAGTAAACTGAAAACCTATGAATTCTTACTGAAATATGCTCCCATCCCGTATATCCAATACGTTAATTTCTCATTACGGTATTATTCAAGGAAGATGTCTATTTTTTATTATAATTACCGTCCGCAAAAATCAACTATCTTTGGGAAATAACCTGCTTCTATTCGAGGACATATATTATTACTTTCACTAGTACAGTGTGTTTCACTACACGAACTCTGAGATATCGATACAAACTCCAAGCCTCGCCCCATACTGTGACAATATACACAGATACAGACAGTGTAACAAAAATATTTAAAAGTGTTGTATAAATCCATAATGAATACTCTTTTAAATAAAAAAACTATATACAGGTTTCTTCTAATGAACCTGTTTCAATAAGGTTCTGAGAAGTATTATTTCAAATGATATCATAATGTAGTCACGTCCCGCGGATCCGCCCGCGCAAAAAAAAAAAAAAGGAAAAAGAAAAAATAGCTATCGGCACGTAACAGTATGGGGGCTATTTGAAAAACTATCACTTTATTTTAAAATTCAACTTTGTGATTGTGTCGAATATGTATACTTAAAGTTTGGCGGATACGTCGAAATATATGGAAGTAGTTGTAAATATTTATTCTTTTAAATTGATTGGCCACACTGTAAACTGTGGGATATGAAATACCACTATGAAGTGTCCCAGTACGTAAATACAATGTTTAGTCCTGATACATTCAACTATATGGAAGCAAAATTGATTTTTGTTTTTTATTAATTGTTTGTAACACTGACAACTGCGGCGCCGGAAATACCCACATGAACTATCCCAGTACCTAATGCACATGCAGGGGCGGACTGGTAACCAAAGGGCCATCGTTGTAGTGGCGCATAGGCCCCAAAAACACGCTCCAAGGGCCCTTAAGTTACTAATCAGGTCTCAAAGTATTAAGTAAATGTAATGCCTTAAAAGAATATGAATGTGTTAAAGCAATGTGCACTTAGCATTAAGCTTTACATGCCCCATTCTTGTGATTTGTGAAGTCTGCTGAGACCATAGCTTCAGCACTGCCTTCATGTCGGTCATAACACTGCCAACTGGTCAAAATTGCTAATTTCGGAAGACCGGTAATACCTTAGGCTTCCAAGACAAATGGAATGGTGGTGGACCCCCGGGTTTCCGGCCGGGCCAGTTCGTTCTTCAAGTCTGTCAAATTTGGCGTAAATCAATGCGGATACACCCAACGGTAACAAATATGAAATACAGAATTTTAAAAATTGGGTGGCAACATTAATGACTACTGCGCCTGGAGTGCCTGCATGACCTATCCAAGGATCTAATGCACATGTATGCAAAATTTTAGTGTAAATCAATTAACATGTGTATATTTGTATTAATAAAGACATTTCTAGAAGTTGAATTTTAAAATAGGTTGGTAACCCTGACAACTGGGGTTCTGAGCTCGGGGACACCCAAAATTTTCTCCTATTGTGTTGAACGATGTCTAAGCTAAGTTTGAGCAGATATCGTATGGAATAAATTTAATAAAAGTGATTTTTAAAAAAAATGGCAACACTGAGAACTGGGCAAGCCGGAATACTTCACATATACCAAATATATTTGTAATCTCACAGTATTTAGGGTTTAATTTATGTTGTATTTCTTCTTAACTACCTAAATAAAAGCAATTTTTACTTAAATAGACGTTAGTAACATTACAAGTTGCTGCTTTAAAAAACTACTGCTTTTTCTTTCTTACAAAAAATACATGTGTTTTAGAAAAAAAAATATTTACAGCATTTTTGTGACCTTTGATGAAATGCTTAATCTTCACAAAACCGCTCAGTCTACCTGCAATCTTACAAGACGCAGGCGAGAACATCCCGCAAAAGAGCAGAACACAAAACGCTACTTTAGCGACCTAACTAAAATAGTACAAGGCTCAACACATCTGAGCATTAGTTAACATTAAACACGCAAATTTAGATGAACTGAACTGACTTGACTATTTTCTAAGATTACTGAAGCATTGAATCAAGATATCAAACTAATTTCATTCGTACCCACTTTCTCACATATGGATAAATTAACACCTCGCGGACTGAAATGACGGAAGGTTGAGAACCTTTCCAGCAATACCGTAGTGATGGTAGTTAATCTACATCATAATGAAACCCTTGACACAAGAAGTAACCAGTAAAATGTAATTTTTTTTACTAAAAATTTCACAAAAACGCAGTGCAAAAGACTGACTGCTTAACTTCTTGGGGAAAAAAAAAAGTTTGGAAAAAATGTTCTTGTACATCAGAACGAATTTTAAAGATGCAGTTATTTCACTTATTGAAATTGTAGATTATCTTGATTACAGAAGCAGTCTGTTTAAGAACAGAGGCAAGATTTTGCACAATTATTTTCCAAAGTAAAACATCAGATTATTTCTCAAAAAGATACTATACTTTAGCCCAGTTAAACAGAACTTCTACAATTACAAGAGGGTAATATTTCTTTCACCGAAAAGATTTATTTTCAATATAACAACTGGGCAGTAATTTACTGTTAACGTTCCAAAATCGTTATTAAATAAATTTGTATATAATTTATATTATATATATATATATATATATATATATATATATTATAATTTCACACAGCCTAACCCCCATTCAGACAATACAAACATGATACCCTATAGCTGGGTTAGGTGTGAAATCACAACATGAATTTCATTGAGCGAAGTTGGCCTACGGTTTGCAAACGCAGCGAAGATGATTTGAATCTTTTCTAATTACCGAAACGAACATAGCGAATAGTTAAAATCTTACGTTTGACAACCGTACTTATGTAGAAAGATCGTGTAATTTCAAACCTATCAGTGCCGAAAGAGCAAACAAAAATGCTGAACGGAAAATTAACGTGCATTCTAAATGATATCCACTATAGTACAAGGGTAAATATTCAACATATACAGATCATTTTCTACTGTGCTGAAATTTAGTTATCTAAATATGGGTGAACCAGACTTGGATTTTTGGGAAGAGAAAGAGGAATTTTAAGGTATTAAACATACACGGTGTGTTCTGAAAGTAGTCGGACTGATTTTTTTAAAAAAAATGTATTCATGATAATAGTACAAACGATTAGAACTGTTCGAAGTAGCATCCTTCCGCATCTACACACTGCTGCCAACGAGTTTTCCAGTTTTCGTATGCCTCCAGGAACCTCTGGACCGGAATGCTGTTTAGCTCCCTCGTCACGGCCTGTTGAACCGTCTGTACCGAGCCGTGATGCTTCCCCTTGAGCGTCGATTTTAATCTCGGGAATAGAAAAAAGTCTGGGTCTTCATTCACATGATGAAGAAGATCCGTGTAGATCGTTTTCCGGTTGGCCCTTTGCTCCTCTGACAACACTCGCGGCACTAACTTCGCGCACACTTTCCTCATGCCTAAGTTTTCTGTCACGATCTCAAAAACTTTGGTTTGAGGAATGCTCAATTCATCAGCAATCATTCTGATACTCATCCTACGATCACTGTTCAGTAAATTTTGCACTCGCGACACATTTTCGTTTGTCTTGCTGGTCGAAGGGAGTCCGATGCAGTCGTCGTCTTCCACTCGTTCCCTACCTTTTCGGAACAGCTTGTGCCACTCAAACACACCCGATCTAGCCATGGCAGCATCACCGTAGGCTTCCTTAATCATGTCGTGCGTCTCTTTGCCCGTTTTACCAAGCTTTACACAAAATTTGATTGCGTATCGCTGCTCCAGTAAACGCTCCATGATTCTCCGTGACGAGGCGTTTCGACAGGGGTTCACAGTACAAGCGACCTACTCTCTTCAACGGCCGAGAGCCGACTGCCGCTGTTTCCCAGCGTTCCCAATATCCCCCTCCACCGATCGTGCGCGCGCAGACCGGCTCTCGTCCACCCATTCACTCAGGAAAAAGCCAGTCCTACTACTTTCAGAACAAACCTTGTACATTATCTGAAAAGTAAATCGGCCCCCAGTGCCTATCAAATTAAGCAGACATCCTTACGGTGAACATCATCACACAGAAAAAACACACCAATTTCATATCGAAGAGAGCACTGAACTACTTGCACACACACAGAAAGATGGTATCAAGCCACACTGAAATTATATTTTTATTTCACAAAACCAATACTGCATACCACATACACCGCAATAAGTCACTTCACACACTGATGAACGATACTTCGCATAACAAACCCCTGTTAAGATGCCTGTTGGTAAGCTCTTCCAGTCCACTCCCGGTTCAAGCCAATATGGAGGGTGAGAGATGCAAACTGCAGCAATCTAGACACAGCTTCGCTTTTAAGGAAAAGGGAGTAACAGCTTCCTAAAAGTTGTTGTAATATACCAATGGTCGCTGCTCTGTATTTATATAAACTTCTTCGACATTATCTGCATTAAACTTCGGTTTAATATAACTTTCTGAGGCAGCGTAATTTTTCGCAGCTTCACCTACTTGACGACTGTGTTACAACTACTGAATGGAATCAGCCAATAAGAGAATAGAACCAAACAGAAGGAAGAGCGAAAAGGGGGGAGGGGGTTTACCACCAAAATTCTGACGAAAATAAAACAACAATAAGATCTTTTTAACTGTTAATGAAGATTTTCAACGAAAGAAAATTAGTTGAAAAAAAAATGATAGAATAAAATGGGCAAAGAAATATGGAGAAATAAATAGAAAAAAAAATAATAAAATCCATATCGCACCAATCAATCAAAGGAGTGTTTTGTATGGCTAATCTACATTTGTCATGTGGACAAATAAACTCTTTGTAAAAAGCCGAAGACATTTCCGACAAAGTACGAACATAAAAGAAGACTATATACACAAAAAAAGGGGGGAGAGGGCAAGATATGTAGCGACCAACCAAAATTGGGTCGTTACACAGTCACCATAGATGGTCATTTATTTCAATCTTCATGCCTGATCCATCTTTTAATCATGTGGTCACTCATTGCATGTTTACCGCAAACATCAGAACATAGCATTCAGAAACTGAATTATAGATTTGATTTTGTGTCCGGCAAACTTAACAAAGAATTCAAATGGAAAAGTGAAAAATCTTATTGACTTAAATGAGAAAGTTGCAAGGTATTTTAGTACTGTAAATAAGATTTTATTGAAATGCGTTAAAGCGTTGTCAATAAAATGTCAGTTACAACCTGAATTACACCAGTTGCCTTAGGACTCATTTTCAATACGAAAGTGTCAAGCAAGATAAGAAAATCTTTATCCGACGAACTTACCTCCAAGCTTCCTTCGTGTTATACTTTTATTTCACTCTGATTCTGCCCTTGTCGGCGCCGGCTATTGGAAAGCAGATTACCTGCTTCCTTTGTGTTTACACCCAAGTACAGTAACTAACACTCACAACCAAGGGCGCGGAAACTAGGGAATATGGGGGTACGATGTACCCTCCCGAATTTTGTGCTTCGTGTATTATGATACCTCATTTCTATGACTCGGAACATGTGGCACACCAGCAGCTTCGAATTTAACAAAATCTTTCATACGAACAATGTTTTACGTGAAAACAGTATAATGGTAACTGTAGTTTTTATAACACGAGATCGACTATTCACGGGTTTTCTTCTGTTTCAAATGCTATCTAATGAAAGAAGCCATTAATTCACACACCCCGAAACTCTAATAATCTCCAGCTGAAAAATCTCTGTTCTGATATCTTTTAACCGCTCCAGAAAGTTAAATATCCATGATTGAATTACTGTTGCCTTTACCTCCAAATATTTGAATATTTCTTCCGTTTCCAACCCTTTTAAGGATTGAAAATAGGAAATATTCAGATGAAACAAAATCAGGTTATTAGGGTCTGAGCATTCAAGCCACAAGAACAGTTTCTTTCAATATCTCCTTTAATCAGCACAGCACATTAATATAGTATTCTGCATTCACTGTTTGCAATTCTGAAGGTCAAGGCGTCCCCGCTAGATTTGATTCTGGGCCTCTTTGTTAGACAGACCTTTTACATTTTGTTAACAATATTTGAAAAGTCTAGTGTTACTTCATTAATTGTTTGATGTACCTACATTTTATTTCACGTGAAATCTGACTGCTCTTCACGCTTTCTGTGAAGCAAAGGATGTTTCGACTTCACTAACGTCAATAGTTCTTGTCTTTTTCAATGCTGAAATCACTCAAGTCTGTCCTGAGTATAGTACTACAGAGGTTACTTTTTGTCAGTTTCAATTTTGAAAACGATTCTCAGTTAAGTGCTCTTACCGAGTCAGGCCGGATTGAGAGTCAACTTGATCCCACCCGTGACCTGACTCAATCGGAATTGATTTCACTCCCCTGTTTTATGAAAGTGGCGGAAATAGATGTAGAAAACTGGTGAATTGAGAACTGTAACTGGAGAAGACTGAAAGTGCCGAGTACTTTGACTTCGTTAATGTACAGCGTTTAGCACATACCGCGTATATATTGTTAGTCAGGGCTACAAGGCACTTTCGTTTCCCATGGAAATATGCATGTTATTCAGTTATTTTCAAAAACAACTTCTCAAACTGTATCTATTTTTAGAGTTTTCAAGTCCTAATGAATAAACGTAGCACGTCTTTTTCAACTCATGTAAAATGTAGTTTCTGGCGCTTTCAGACTTACATTTGCAATGCTCAATTGACCTTTCATCTTGGATTAGATAGTTACAATTCCGATTTAACTATTACCAAGAAAAATACTAAAATGTCTATATAAACCGGCTATGTACGCATGATTTGAGTTAATTGGAAATTTCTTACTTATAATGGAACGAAAGTAACAATGAGGACTTAAGTCAGGAACGTGCTTCTACGGTAATACTTCTACTGTCACTACGTGAGTACACCCCCTACGCCTTTGTTGTTCCTCGGTAGGACCTACAAAAATTATTTAGGAGTTTTTGAATCCCGGCCATTCGGTACTCTATCGAAGTACAAAGTCTGGTTTTTATTAGAATTTATTACATCTGGAAGGTTGCCTGTTAGCCCTTAAGCACATGATTGTCTTATTTAGTATTAATACTTTAATGCATTTACTCTGAGTGCTTTTTGTACAATATATTCTGCACTATACTCATGGCAACACCTGCTCGCCCACACAGACGTGGCCTTAAACCACCGTTTATCCAATTTTAAACAACTAGAACTTTCATTGTAGAGGAATTTGACCATAGATTAGTTATTCTACTATACAGCTACATGTCGTGACTTAAATTTCATTAAAGATCACTGTTCTGATATTTGGCAGTAAATTGCGAATTTTATCAAGAATATAATTTAATCTTATGCTGCTTTTTTTTTTTTTTTTTTTTTTCCCATCACAAAAAATTTTAGATAGTGTGTCAAGAAAAATTTTCCTGTCGAGACGGAGCTGGGACTGAAGAGAAATTTTCACCCATCTTCCTTGACTTTAAAACTTTTCGGTATTTTACTATAGATGCGAGTCAAATCAGAGAGAAACTTAACAAGAATGAAAGTGCAACAGATGACAGAAAAACATTTCATTCTTTATTTTAAATATTCTAAGGATCCTAAGAAGCTATGTTTTGTTTTCCTTCAATAATAATAATAATAATTATGAAAATAATGAACTATTTTATTGTCACTCGACTTACGTCGCTGTGCAAAGTTTCATCATGTGTGACGTCGGGAAATTAGTTAAATTAACGTTGCAAGATTTGAAGACACCACGAACCAATTTGAACTAAAGAAAAGTAGGTAAAAATGGAAACAATGTATTTATTTAATTGTTATAAGCAATAAAATTACTGTTTTTATTAATTGGATCGCGGCACAGTCACTTCCGGTGACTTAAAATACCTAAAGCTTCTGCGCCTGGACCCAAGAAATATTTATGCAAAATTTGATTGAAATCAATGCACGCGTGTAGATGTAAATCGTGTTTAAACATTCAGTTTTATACAAGGGTTGGGATTGTCATGACAACTATTTTTCTTCTCCAAGATAAAAATGTGACAACAATGTGATCATACGCCCCAAAGAGCATGTCATCCATAGTATGTAAAGACGCCACTAGATGGCAGTGGGTATTACGGTTGTCCTATGGAAGGTGCGGATGCATTAGTGGTAAAGTCAACCGTCGTGCAGGATGGAAGTTACTCGCCGTGAACAGCGTTTGTATGTGAAAATAGCCGTTCTCCGAGGGCGTACTGACAGAATGCCACAGGAGCGCGGTACCTTTACCGCATACCTAAAGTATTACGTCGGTACACATTAAACGTAGTGGTTCTGAATTGATTAAAATTGTAGCTTTCCTCCTTAGGACGTTAACCTAGTACATTTCGTCCGATGAAAATAAATAATCAGCATGGATTTATTTTGCCCACCCAGGGCAGGGCTCGAAATGGACCGGAATGTAGTTCCGGTTCATCAATATCTGGAACCTTCCTGTTCCGTCTCGTCAATATGGTAATCCTAAACAAAAGAACAGTAGCATGTTAAGGATGATAAAGAGTTGTTTCGTGAAAATTTCCATTTCGAGTTCTGAATCACAAACCTATCTTCGGCCAACATTCATCACTATCATCAATTAATATCACTGCTTACTGTTATATGCTGTTAAAGAACAACGAAAAAGTAGACAACGTCTTGATTTGTATTATTTACTAAATAAAATTTAGAGTTCTCTTCTTCGATTAACTAAAAACCAAAAATAATAAAATACGCGTACTATTATGCATGAAACAGCTCAAGCCGAAGAACAATATAAATCTTTATACTTATTACTAGTACGTATTAAAAATCACCGACGCTTGAATTGCGAACTGCGGCAGAGAACGCTATTTTATCTCAGAGCAGAGTTCAATTGAAGACCGTTTTGCTTTTACTGAGAGAGGGGAATTTAGATAGAACCGAATGGAGCGATCGGTTATTGTATTCTTAGCAGTTAGCCTATCTGGATTTAAATTTTTGTCAACAGAAATATCTAGCCTTTGTGTGGTCTGACTTGCAGTAGATTCGTCTCATAGCAAGTTCTCTCATCATAGGTCATTCTAACCTTTCCTATTACTGAAATTCTTCAAGCATGTATACAATTCTGTCTAACGAAAATTAGAGATGTAAAACTACAGCGTTCCAAGAAAAGCGAAGTATTGTACAGTCAAAATTGCCACCATGGAACTTCCCATCAATGATGATGCCAGAACTGAAATTTGGGAGTGCATCCTAGTTGAGTTGTAAGAGCACTTTCGGAAGTTTTCGTAAAACTTTGGGAAACTTTATTTTGTATGGTCTTTATGGTAACTATGGACTTCGGTCCGTCTCGATGGTACGAGTGCAATGTTAAAATGCACAAATAGCTTTTTTTCGTGTTAGCTTTCGCATCGTGGAAGGTTTAGCAAAAATCTGTAGATACTCAATGGGAGAGGGTCTAGCAAAATCCCTGCTTGCCGCCCAATAATGAACTGAAAGAAGGTCACATTCTTTTAATTACAAAAGGCGATAATTACAAATTAAATATGAGAAAGCCGAAATTTGAAATATCAAATAGTTGTTGCAGAAAACATAAATTTGGAACGTATTGAAAAAAAAAAAAAAACTTGTCGGAAATATATAAAAATTCTTTGAAAGACATGTTCCATACATTCAGAATGTATATAACGTGGAATTTGTGCCCCTTCAAAAATAAGACCTTTTTTTCGCAAGTGCTGCACTGTATAAAAAATTGTACAAGCAATGTGACTGAACTGAGCAAAATTAAGAGAAATACTTTATAGACTTCTAGACATTTTTCATGTCATATACTCCAAAACAGTCTACCGCAGACCTCCGAATCCCAACAAAATTTTCACCAGAACTGGACCAATTTCGCCCCCTCTCCACAAACCTGACAAGTGCACTAAACCCCGCGGCAGAACCTGTCCTATTTTTGATCCCAGTCTGACTTTCAAACATCCTGTCACTCTCAAGACGTATTATTCCCGTCACTCCCGCAGTTGCATATCTTCCAACCTCATTTGCCTCCTATTCTGTAATCTATGTTCCGCCTTCTACGTTGGAGAACCCCAAACACCTCTGACAATCCACATCAACAACCATCGCTACTCCTCCAAATCACAACTTCTGCATCAGTAGCGTAACTAAGGACGTGTGGGGCCCCTCTGTTCCACGTCCTAACATCCATGATGTGTTAATACGAATACCGAGGATTTATCGAAGATAACATATGTTTATTAAAAAAATATGACTCTCATAAATCTGTTTTAAAATTTCTTGATGTGTGTATAATAGGTAACAAGTGTACCATTGCACAAGAAATTGCATGGTCGTCTTAGTAACTCGTATGTAAATGAACAGGCCGAGACCTTAAAGTTTATTTATTTGAAAATCCGACACAGCTTGACAGTGAAATCCCCCGCACGAAATGAGCTGTGGTTTAAAGTGTCGTCGGCTTGCCATTTAAGATTTCATTCATACATCACAAAAATACATTTCAACATTGCTTGTCCGCAGGGTTGATTGATTTAAATCAGGTAATTTTTTTTTTTTAAATCAGTGATTTATTTATTTATTTTTTTAATGTAGAAATAAGGTGCCGTCGTTTTAATAATTCTGTGGTTTGAATCATATGTAAACTTGAAATTTGTCTTTTAGTCCTTGCTCTTATGATGTAAACCAAAACAAAAGTGATCGACCTAAAATTTTAACGAATTACATACAGTATTCGATTGGTTTATTTTTATTGGCGAAATTATAGAAGAGAACGTAGGAACCCAATTCACTTTATAAGTTTACAATTTGTATTACAAGTACTGTGTTTATTTTGGTAATACATATGAAAACGAACACACAGAAAAAAGAAGTTCCAGTTTTTGTTTAAAACAAAAATTGCTGTTTCATAACATTACCTACTTTGTGTATTTGTATCAAATTATTTTTCTTCACAAATTGCTCAAAAGCAATTTACACTCAATGGAAGTATAAAGTTTACCTATGTGTATGCTGAAGGATGAAGATGCATATTCACTATTGATTTGACCGCATTAAATAGCTCTCATTCATCTAAGGCTTTACGGAACTTTTGATGATGGGAGAATTGGTGGAATGAAGGAAGTGGGAGGAAACGACAGAACTCTAAAACCCACGCACAAATTTTTTATTCACCAGAAAACCCACACGGCACAAGCTGGGATTGAATCGGAGACCCTGAGATGAGGACTCTACCACTAAACAACCGCGGCTCCAAAATGGATCTTATATTTTGTGGAATATTGTCATGGGGTGTCCCCAGCTTGATAGTACAATTTTGGTGACTGAAACTTAGTGAAATGAACTAAAATTTATCTTAGTAAACTTTATTTCTAGAACATTTCGTTAGAAAGAATATTCCTGGAGTAAAGAGGAAATTGCGATTATAAAATTTGCAGTTGCTTAGGTAGAAAGGAAGCCACAGACGTCATTTTAGAAGCAAAGCTGATACGTAGAAACATTGTAAATTGTTTCTTTTTCCAACTTACTTACGGTGTATACCCCTCTGAAACCGCTTCATTCATCGTGTATCAACGAAAGTAACGTAAGTTTCACAAATGTTAACTTTCCTTTGTAAAATATACCACAAGTAACGCCGTATCTTTCTTCCTTTACAAAATTATTACAAGTTGTTGTAATTGCCTATTTTCCATGGCTATCTTCCGCAGAGAACACCACATATTTGTGAATTTTACTTTAGTTTATACTGGTTAGGGTATTTGGAAAAGAAAATCTAACTTAGTAACTTTTTTTCAGCACCGCAAGTTATTTAAATAAAAAAAAATCAACAAAAATTATTTTTTTAGCCTTGCTTGTCCTCTTTCTTCGCTCTCAAGTTTAAAGGAGTAACGTACTCCCTTGAGAACTTCTGTTTTAATAATATTCTCAGTCAAACTAAATGAAATCAGGAAAAGAAGGGCACAAACTATCGCATTTTTAACATTTGGAATCATCGCGGCATTGCTTCCTTACGAAAAGAAGAAGAACGTGTGGGTTCAAGAAGAATTGAAGAGTGAAAATGCCAAACGTTCTAAGTGCCATTTAAAAAAAATACCGCATGTTCCCATCCTTGTTCCAGGAACCAAATCAATTAAGAAGAGGTGAAAACAATTACTTTTATATGTTGGAAGGCTGTTACGTTATGTTAAGCTAACTCTATTCAGTTTTCTGCTTCTGTAAAATTTCACATTTGGCACTTAGAACGTCAGGTATTTCCACCTTCCCTTAGCAAAGAAACTGACTGCACATACAAGGTGCGTTCCATAAGTAATGCGACCAATTTTTTTTCTTGACGTCACGATACACCGCAGTGCGTTCTAACCTGCTGGGCTAGGTGGAGGGTTGTGTTCGCTTCAAAACTAGCCTGATCTCAGTCGCCTCCGAGCTGCCGGAGAATCAGGACGTGCTTTCCCACGAACTCCGTTTTGAGGTTATGTAACACGGCGCGATGGATCGTTCTGTGGAACAACGTTACCCAATCAAATTTTGTGTTAAACTTAGGAAGTCCGCCACCGAAACGTTTCCATTAATTCAGCAGACCTTTGGGGGTGATTGCTTGTCCAAATCACAAGCCCTCCGATGGTACAAGTCGTTCAAGAAAAGACGAGAGGATGTCGCCGACGAACCCCGCAGTGGACGTCCATCAACCTCCCGAATCGACGGAAATGTGACGCGTGTGCGTGATTGTTTGAATTCTGGACGACGGTTGAGCCTTCAGTTGATAGCAGATACTCTAAACATGACGAAAACAACCGTTTATCGCATTGTAACCGAAGATTTTAACATGAAAAAGGTGTGCGCCAAACTGATCCCAAAAGTGTTGACCGACGAACAAAAGGCGCCAAGACACAGCGCCTCCATTGTCTACGATTTCCTGGCCAGGACTCACACACACCCCATTGCTTCCCCAGCCTCCCTACAGTCTTGACCTGACTCCCGCAGACTTTTTGTTTCTTCGCTTAATAGGAGGCCTGAAAGGGAAACACTGGAACACGATTGAAAACCTCAAGACCCATGTTACATCGGCTCTAAAGGACATCCCGGAGAAGGCCTTCCAGTGCTGGAAACACCGAGTCAGTATCCTGAAAATTCTGAACCCTTACTCACCTGCAAGTTAGGAAAAGATGGAACAGACGTACATCTCTATCCTTTCCGCCAACCATGAACCCGACCTTAACTGCATGTAACTAACTCCCTGCAGCGGATTTTTCTTCTTCTGTGCTTCCTTCTTCCATTCTCTCCTTCCGCCTCCATTTTCACCTTTATTTTTATTTTCTCCCTTCATCATCATCTTTTTTTTTTTATTTATTATTACTTTCCGCTCCTCCGATTCTTTACTCTTTACTTTAGAAAGTTTCTCACCTACTAGCAACCTCCACATTTCCTTCTCAATTTGGTGTTTTCTCAGTTCCATCTCGTCATTTTCCCGCCTCCATAAACTGGACTCTCTGTTACCCAGCATTAGTAGACAAGATAACGACTTCTTAGCAACAGTCCCGTACCATTCATTTCTGTCCATTTTGTCTCCTATCATGTGAACACGCTTCTGCGAAACGTTGTCACTTTTCTGTTGTATTTGTGATATAAACCTATATTCTATAATGTAAGTACCGTTTTATACCATCTTACATATCTATTTATCTATCTACTATAAGATGGTAAAAAAAAAAGGTAGAAAGAAGACATACTTACATAGTGTAATGCTGACAGGAACTTCACAAACACGACAGAAAAGCGTTAACGTTTCGCAAAAGCGTTAACGCGTGGTAGGAGAGGAAAACGACAGAGCGGACTGCGGGACTTATACTAAGATGCCATGCTGCCAACAGAACAGATATATAGTGTGTGTAAAACTCAGTTATAAGTTCATCACGCGCCTGTGCGTGGTTGCATAACCAGTCTACTGAGTGCTTGATACCAGCTACAGTTATCACTCACTATATGTAATATCAACATTTCTGTTCGCACTGTTCAAATGAGGAACAATCAAGTATCCTTTACGCAGATTTTCAGCTTTTTGAAAATAGGTTTTCGGAGAAAAAACAGCCTACTTTTCACCAAAATCGCTTCGCTTCATTCGAGCTCCAGGTGTTGATCATCGTATTCCTTCCGATTATTTTTTTTTTTTCATTCCTTTTATTTACTAGGATATAGCTCATTCTATTCATATCGATCTATCACTTTCCTAGCGCAAATGAAAGAGCTCTTTAAGTAGTTCAAAAATAAAAGTCTCTTTTATCTCGTACAGTATTTGAAATACATGACTTTAAGTATGTGACAACTTTCGTTCTTAGTGGGAGGAAAAGTCACCTTTAAATAACTATAAATCGGTTTAAAGAAACCTTAGTTGTGGATTTCACCAATCTTAGATTTTAACGAATCGTTAAGTAACTAAGCGCTTTAAAATTCATTGCCATCGTTAACTTACGATTCGTAAATTATTAACAAAGGTTTTTGGAACTTACCATAGATGTATCATTTATATATTTTTCGAGAAAATCTGAGATGATTACTTGACTGACATCCACTGCTTGATTTAAGATTGAATGAGCCAGTTGAAAAATACACAGAAAAAAATAATAAAAAAAACTTTTTAAAAACACTTTTCTTAAACAATTCGTACTAAAAATAAAAAATTTTGTTTATGCTCTCATATATAGTCACTTTATAAATTCTTCAATTGGTGCGCCCCATGCTTTTTTTATTCATACACAAACAAAATTATTTTTCTACTTTTTAGTACGAATTGTTTAAGAAAAGTATGTTTCTATATTTTTGTAAGTTATTTCGGTGTTCGGATTCTTTTTCTCAAGCTGATCTTGTCACCCAAATCTTGGTGTTCTGCAACCAGTCAAACGTAGCACCGTTGCGGGCTAGTATGTATTTTAGGATGATGAAAGTTTTTACTAAAAAATATGCTTTTGAAATATACAGAAATATATGAAAGTAACAGACCGCCCCGCAGGTCTAGTGGTTACCGTCGCTGACTGATGATTGTGGGGTCCCTGGTTCGATTCCCGAGTCTGCCGATTTTTTTTCCCCAACGTAAGAGGATCTGGAACTGTGCTTACCCAGTGTCGTGATGCAATTGGGGAGTTGCTGTGGCGATCACAGTTGGGACCTTCGGCTCTCCTCTCCCAACACGTCTGGTCAGCGTGGGAACAGTAGACCAAACCCTCCCTGCCGGAGAGGCCTCATCTAGTAGTGGATTGAATATGGCTGTGAATTATTATATAAAAGTAACAATGGAATATTGTATTGTCACCCGACTTATGTCGCTGTGCAAAATTTCATCGGGAAATGAGTTAATAACGTTGCAAGGTTTGTAATACACGTGGTGTCAGGTCCTTAGGAGGCCATATTGCCGGATAGTTCAATTTAATTGTATATGAACAATATTATCAAAACAAGTATTTTGTAAAATCAAATTTGACTTTTCTGGACTTTCAAACAACACTAATAATAAAAATCTATATATCTGTTTATGCTATCTAAGCACAAGCTCTATCTTAAGAAGAAATGCTTACATTATTCTACGAGGTATGGGTGGATAAAAGAAAAAAACATTTTAATCAAATTGTGTTTACTGAACTTTCGAAAGCGTTAAAAAATATTGACACATTAACAAGACTTTTTAAATGCTGCCATATCATTCTTCGTCTTTTAAGGCTCTTCTCGACGCTCATCTCCACAATTAAAGGTTTTTGAAGATTGCCAAAAGACTGCATTGGCATTTTGGAAAGTGAACAGAAAAGCAGTATTTATGAAACTCTGTGACAAAGTATTGTAATAAATGTTTTAAATAACTTCTAATGGTAATATTACTTCCTTGGTGTAAGAGCTGGACTTGGTTCATACCGTAAACAGTCAACTTCTCATAGTACGTAAGTAATATTATAATTTCAAAGTAGTCCCCCCCCCCCCACACACACACACACACAAACATAATTATGCAGTTAAACTTGCTTCTAGCTGAGAAATTTGGCAAATTACGACGCCAAAATCTGCTTGCAGTCAAATACCTAAGCTGAAAAAAATATAAAAACATTTATTACTTAATATTCTGGAGTTCCATAATTACTGCCTTGCTCACTTCTCAAACTGTAATATTGTCTTTCCACAATTTTCAATATGAGGGGAACAAAGTTTGAGTGAGAATAGAAAAGAGCCTTAACAATAAAATAAAATGCCGTTGCTTTTCTATTTACTAATATTCGTCTCTTTTGTAATCGAAACATACGACGGCCTACCCCCCCCCCCCCCCTCTTTAGTACCATATGCCACTTCCTTTCAATTTTCATACTTCAAAAAAAAAAATATATATAATTTTTATATATAACCCCAAAACACTTACGACCACATGATCTCGTTTTATGAACAATACGAACAACAAATCTTATGCACTAAGCAATTGAATCTAACACACAATTCTGTCACAAAGTGTCAACAGAGATAACAAAAAAATCTCAGTATGAAATGGAACGCGAAAACAAAGGTCCAACAAAAATTAATTCAATGGATCCATACTTGTCGTCTCTGAAAATATAATACATTTATCAATTACATCATCACATCACCTTCCATTATGCACAATAAAAACAATTAGAAAAAAATAAATTATTGCTTACGACATTTAATCGCAGTTTGCGACCAACATGAATTAATAATATCTAAGCTTTCCATTTAATTTTAATATTACTTCAAGTTATGAGTGACACTTCATAAAAAAAATTCTAGTAATAAATTCCAATATGGAAGAAACACTGAAATGGAATGAAGGAGCCAAAGGCATGAATGAAAACTAACTTTAGCATTAGTCATTTAACTGAATGTCAATGGGAAACTAAACAGGCCACAGTACTTTTTCCTTCACAAATAAGTTATTTTAACTACTACAAAATATTAATTAAAAGATCTAAAAATAACTTTTAAATGGTACGTTTAAAATACAAAAATCAATAGATACCTGATAATTTGGTACGTTGCTGTACGACTAATTTCACATAATGCACCTAAACATCAGTGGAAAGGTACTGTCTCGCAATGATGCAGAAGAGTCTTGAAGCTCAGCGTTTCATTTTTTATTTCGCCAACTAGGCAATTGGCAAAATAAAAATAAGTCAAACAGCATCAGTTTAACCTACAATAAATGCACCCGAAAGAACATTTGTAATGCGAGACTGCATGCACGTTTCTGATCTGGCATCACTAATATGATGCTCATGTTTTCGAGCAAGCTGTGTGTTCTTCCCTATAATATATATATATATATATATATATACACACCCGCCATTAGACCCAAAACTTTTTCTTACAAAGTGAAGACTGAAAAAAAAAAAAAAACTCAAACACTTGAATCTTTTGTCAAAAATTATTATAATATTCCTAACACTTCTCTTTGCAGAAACACAAAGCGGTAACTAACCGAGCAACCGTAGCTCAGCGGTAGAGCGTTGGCTTAGCATTCGGGAGATCGTGGGTTCAATCCCAGAGGCCGACCATCCTGACTGAAGTTTTTCAAGGGTTCTTTCTCAGCCACACTAGGCAAATGCCGAGACGGCACCTTCAACTTGGGCCCTGGCCGACGCCTTCCAACCCCCTCCACAATCCCGACCTGAGCCTCAGATGCCTGAAGGCCAAAAATAAACAAAATTCAACAAATCGGCAAAAGAGTGCCCCAGTTGAGCGAGTGATTAGCAGGCTTACTTTCTGTACGATGCCATTAGCTCCATTAAACGCAGTAGTTTGGAACCCAGAAAAAAAAATAGGTTTCATCCTTCACAAGCCCTTTAGGAGGTTAACAACAACTCAAACTAACACGAAGCAGCGGCTAGGCTAGGACGCCAGAAATATCAAATTCGCTCAGAGTACAATCTAGACCCCTGGTTCGCTGACGTAGAACTCTGATTTTGGATTGGTACTGAGAACGCGGTGTAAGTTTCAGTCCTGTTCTCATCGGCATTGTAATTAAAACGAATGCTGTAGACGCGACCTTCCCCATTCCTTTTTTTCGAAGTTCTTTGCCAAGGAATATAATCACTACGATTTGTAATAAGCTTAAGCTAGAGATGTCTGCATTGCTCAGTATATATATATATATATATATATATATATATATATATATATATATATACAGGTTATTATACATGGACTGAGTAAAACACATGTCCAATTTTTTCTCCCTCGACTCTTGTAAAATGTAAATTGCCAAATAGGACAAAAATCAGTGTGTGTCGCATCAGGAAGACACAGGAAGATATTCATATCAAGTATATATATATTACAATTTTTGTGAATTGTACAATTTGTCAAACGCAAATTAAATAAATAATTATAAAATATACCAATACTAAAGAATTTCATTCTCAGTCCCTCCTTCAATCCAATACTGTATAACCATGAGACGAAACATAGAAACTTGGTTTTAAATTTTTCCTCTTTTTACAGGAAACACAATTTCAGTTGTTTCTAGAATTTATTTTCTTTTACTAAAAAATATCCTGAAAAATAAAGGCCACAATCTGACCACTTTAATTTTATATATTGAAAATATAATCTTTCAAAACGTTATTTTTTTTAAAAACAAGAAAGTTTGTAATACTCCATCTAGAAGCTTGATGTCATTTTAAATTAAAAACTGACAATGGAGTGTGTGGGAGAAGAAGTGGACTCCTTATCAAATACATGTGTTACTTCCGTAGACGTAGCTGACATTATTTATATTGTCCATCCGAAGTTTCACTGCTAAAGCAAGCAGCATAATTACGGACATCAACATTTGAGCGTAAGATGGATAAAGAAGAAAATAATATAGTATTGTGAAAAAGAAAGAATAAAGATAGAGAAAAATTGGGAAACGTATAAGGGTACCATGAAGCGTACAAATGGTCGTTCATATTCCTCCGTAAGTGACTGCTATCTTTAGCTACGCATAATCTTCTTACTCTTAATGCTTGTAAACTCTGCAACGACTAAAACACGACATTACATTCCTTTATCTATTGTTTCTGTACCATACGTTCCTCTTCTTCCCAACTGTGTCTCAAGTGTTAATATCCACGATTATGTTGCAGGATTTAGCTGCGAAACGCCGGGTATACAATGTAAATAATTAAAAGTTTTCGCAAGTCCACAAGTTCTACGAACAACACTCACGTAAATCACCATACATTTGATGTCTTTTGTTTCCCAGTTTATGAATAAATAACTGCATGTTTAAGAGGACTCCTCGCTCCAATCCCCCCCCATTTTTTAACATTTTTCAAAATATTTCGAAAACTAAGAGTACTATCAAAAATGTAAGTTCATAGCGCACTAGAACTTACAAATTACCATGAAATACAACGGACAGCGATCTCGAAATCTTGTCGATTCATGAGTGCTGAGACTTCAATTAAATAATTACGTCATAATCTTTGAAAACGTATCACTCATCAATCGACAAGATCTCGAGATCGCTGTCCATTGTATTTCATAGTAATTTGTAAGTTCTAGGGCGCTATGAACTTACATTTTTGATAGTACTCTTAGTTTTTGACATATTTTGAAAATGGGGAGTTGGAGCGAGGAGCCCTCTTAATATGCGAAACGAAGTACTTGATTTGCAGAAGTTCAAAGTTTTTCCAATTAATTTTGTAATACCTCAGCACTGCATTTTATGGAAGTATCGAAAGCAGAACCTATAATGATTTCATTTCATTAAATTGGCTAATTTTTAGTGAATTGATACTAAACTTGCAACACTTCATTGCTTATTCGATTGTTTTATGGTCAAATTCTGGTCTCTACTCCTTAGGTCGCGTAGTGGCGAAATCTTTTCATTACTCAAAAGAATGACAAAATAAGCATTTGCCAAATAATATGTTGTATTCCTCAGCTGCAAATGATTGATACAGTCAGTCAAAAAAGTATCTTATATACATATTAACTTCTGGTATTTACAGAAAACAATTTCACGGCCACGTTATCTTCTGTCTTTGCTTCCTTGGCGGCGGTGTCTCTTTTTCGTCTGAGCTTTGCCCTGATTGTGCCTAAAATGAAGAAAGATCATTCTCATCAATCATTAATTATAAAGTGCATTTGAAAAGTGCGTTGAAAGGCAACCATTTTTTTTAAAAAACCTTTACTTAGTATATTTATAAACTCAGTATTCATTTTTAAAACATCACGTTATTCATCATGAATATGTTCACTTTATCACCTTCAATTTCTTACCATCACATACCTGAATAAATTTTAAAATTCTAGGCAAATCCTAAAGACTATATAGGGGCTATAGAGGTCTGAAATCAATTAGCAAGTAGTGACTTAAATCACGCTACGTAGGGAAATTTTGCAATCCAGCTTCCTTGGAGGCAAGATACAAGAGGTTAGATGATGTCTGTGCACCCACACTCTGCCTCGTATTCAACTCCAAGGGTGATTTGGATAACACCGTTGATAGGAATCGAATGTTCGAATTTTATTTAAAGCCTTTGACATGTTTGGCTCAGGCCGACACGTTGATAGGAAGTCCCGTCCTTGCAAGTTGCATGATCGATTAAGACAAAAAATTGCTATACAACCTACAACTCACTTCCCTCATGTAAGATGAACAGAGAAGAAAAAAGAGGCATACATGAGCACCGTCTCATGTTCTATTACAAACTTGAGATAAAACATCCAGAAAATGAAGAGAGAAGGGTTTCCAAACAAAAACAAGTTTAAAATTGAATACATAGAACCTAAATTAAAAATGTAAAATACGTGCCGTGTAATGCGAGTTTATGAAATTATAACCGTTATTCTCTTTTTGTGCTTCTCTACTAGTGCCGTAGCGATATTTCATTAATACTGATTCAACATGGGGGTGCGGTCCACGGCGAATTTAAACGCAGTCATGTAGAAGGACATGTTGCGCTAGAATAACGTTAACACCGTTACACATTCACTCATTTTTTGTACTTTGCTATCTCATTCAGTTAGTAGTTGTACTTTGAAAAGTGAGTCACGTGAGTAAATCAATCATGACGAAATAGCAAAACAGTGATCCAAGTTCTTGGGCTACCAGCCAAGCAGATCAACACACGTTTGGTCAATGTGTACAAGGACTTCGCTTGCCACCGTTTACAATTGGTTAAAGAGATCGAAAGACGCGAACAAATTCCATTCAAAATGAACCATTTCCATCACCAACCAGGACGGTCTGAACTCCGGAAAACTTTTTTAAAAAATTAGAAGAACTAGTGATCTCAAACAGGAGACTGAAACTCTCTGTATAACAGCAAAGACCGAAAATTCATTAGACTAAGGGTTTGATGAGAAAAGTGACCGGGCGAAAGTTGCTCACACCACTTCGTCGGCATTTCGAATACAAATCTGGAATTAGAAGTCCAAAAATTTTTCTATTCCTCTATCAACAGGAACAAGACATGGGTACATTATTATATCCCCGAAGGAAAGCAGGCTTCAATGCAGTGGAAACATAAGGACTCTCCTCCTTTCAAGACGGCAAAAGTTCAAAAATCAATACGGAAAAAAAACAATCTGTTGCTGACTTGTTTTTTTCGACTGTTGAGTAACTTTCATCCCAATTAATGGTGCATCGTATGCAGAAAGTTTGACCGAACTGCGTCAAACCGTTCACTGCAGAAGAGGAACTAACGAGAGGCACTGGGCGAATGTTACACTACAATACATCATCACACACGTCTCATCTTATCAGGGCTATCGCAGACTAACAGATATTCAGAATAATCAGCCGACTTGCCCCAATGATTTTTTAGGTTTTAACATTACGAGTTCAAGGAACAGCGGTTTGACCATGACGAAGAGATCACTCCCATTTTCTGACTCTCGAAATGAATTATTCTGCAACACTGGAATTGTAAGAAGTGCGTGTTAACAGATGGGGAGACTACAATGAAAAGTAAACAAGTTTTTTTTTTTACATGCCATTTTGTATTTTTCTCATTACCCTTTGCATTGTTTACGCAAATTTCACGCGATAATCTATAACTGGAAAATCAGTTCACATGTAAACATCTAGTAAATAAACGAAATAATTATTAAATATTATTCATAATTGTCCAGTACAGTAGAATTATGAACAAATAATATTACGTGAACTATTGCAGCTAGTTGACAAAAAGTTTTCACTAATAACGGTCACCAACCGAGCCCGGTCTAGATATTCTTGAGTTTCGGTTTTATAGAAATATTTTATCTTTAGGGAGATTTTATTTCCGAAATAACTGTATGGCACATTTTTATTACTTTAATCATTTCAGATGTCTAATGCTAGGGTCCCTGTGGGTGAGTAATAACGCTCGCTGCCTTGTAATCAAAGGGTCCCGGTGAGGACACAAAAGGTTCGGAGCCCACGTTAAACTGTAGGTCGCGTCCTTAGGATGTCATCTTCATCCAGAATCGGTTCACCTTGGCCTGAGACCTTCGGGTAGAACACCCATCAACATTATCAGTGCTAGGGTATAGAATCAATCTCATGTAGTCTTTTAAGTACAATGTGAAGACTAAATCTATGTTTGAAATAACAATGAATTTATGTTTATCCGCCCCCGTGCATTATTGGTTATGGTCGCGGACTTAGAAACGGCACCCATCAAGAGCTACTGTCGGCCATACCAACTGAGGTATTCCACTGTTTCATCAGGTAAATGCCGGTATGGCACCTCGACAAGTCATCCCTCAGACTTATGGCGGGCTTAGGCCATAGCTGCCTGTCCGGTAAGGTAATATATGATTCATTTTACAGCTAATATATGATGTTTAGTAAGCATATGTCCCAGTATAATCCTATAAAATGGTGGATACATCCTGGGTTAGGAGCTGACCTCTCTTGCACCAACTGATGAAAATCTGTTGCAAGATTTTCATCAGTTGGTGCAAGAGAGGTCAACTGTGACCAACAACAGGACACAGAACATTACACAAGATGTCCAGCGATCAGTAACAATAAATTCCATGACTCTCCCAGGTTTTCCAGACTGTCGTCGATACATTTATTTAAGGGGAAAATAAGCCTAATCTTAAATTCCGCAGAAGTATTATAACGGTTCGTCAAGTTTCACACTGTCACCCATAGCATCTCTTTATCATAAAAAAGACGACTGTCTGCCATTTTTGGATATTCTGATCCGACGCTAGATTGGGACATAATGTATACAGAACGACGATATATACAGACCTATCTATAACTCAATGGCGAATACACACACTGCCACACAGAGCCATAACAATTTCAGTTGGTGACAAGCATGCACCCTGAGCTACATTTCCAGACCACCTTACAACAGGATTGCATAAGAGATATTGGAAGTATCCGCTTCATGTCAGAATCACTCTAGCTACGCGAACAGAGAAAGAAGAACTGAGAGAAGTCGCGCTCCTACTACGTGGGTCACTAGATAAGTTTTGAAACATGGTTAAATGTCGCATGAAAGGAGATAAATTTGACCTGAGAGCCCCATCCTTCGGTATCTCCCCCTGACAGTACAAGAAAATCGGACAAGTTGTGTCTGAGCAGTAGAGCTGTACAGTCGTCGTAGTGTTGTGATCTGTGAGACTCATAATGGAGATCGAAAGCGAACATTTTCGTGCCATGATTTTATGTTTTCAAATGTAGTTTGAGTGAAGCACACTTGTTTGAACGGCTTGCATAGGCCTTTGCAGACATTGCATCTTCGCGTGCCATGGTGTTTTGATGGTTCCCTGGTTTCCAATGGGATAGAAAATCCCTTAAAGATGAGTGGAAGAGCTCAAGTCCTTCAACAGTTGTGACGGAGGAAAATGTGTCCCGGGTGAAGTTAATGATACGGTAAGATCCAAGATTAACCTACAAGGACATAGAGGCGGCCTTGGGGATTAGTTCGCAGAGTGTTGCAACCATCCTATACGATCAGCTTAGAATGAGGAAAATTGATTTTCGATGTGTGCTTCATTCCCTGACCAAAGAGAGGAAGTACACAAGGGTTGAATGATCCACAAAAATGCTGGAATGTTTCAACAATGCGGGCTTTCGGAGAGTGTCAAGACATCATTACAGGCGATGAGACCTAGATATATCAGTTTGACCCTGGAACCAAGCGTCAATCTTCGGTCTGGCTCTTCCCAGATGATCAACCTTTACCCAAAGTCAAGAAACGTGGAAGTGTTGGAAAAAAAAAAAAAAATGTGATCGATTTCTTTCCAACAAGAAGGAACATATTGCGACTGTTGTGCTCGAAAATCAAAGAACAGTGACCGCAAAGAGGCACACAGAAGTCTGTCGTCCAAAAGGTTTCTCCAGCATCCAAGACAGACGGTCCTGCGTGGAATTTCGCTGCACCATGACAGCGGGTCCGCCCACGCAGCAAATGCAACAATCGTTTTCTCGAGGGCACCCCTGCAAAATTATTGACACCTCGACCTGGCACTCTGTGACTTCTTCCTGTTCACTAACATGTCTATGTTTTCACCAGTTTCCAGCTCTGGAGAAGCTGTTGCGTCCTATGAGATGATGTGAAAAAAAAAAAAACAGAGTGACGTGGTTACTGCCAGATTTGGTTCCAGCGAACGCAGTTATACATAGTATGTCATGGTAAATACTTTGAAAAAATATAATGGTTAAAGTACAGCTTGCATTGCTAGTTTCTGTGTATTTCAAAACTTATTTTGTGTTTATTTTTTAGATGTTAGCACGGAAACATCAAGCGCCATTTTACACAGTTCTTGTAACAATGTAATACAACAATAAAAATAACAACAAATAATTATACAATAAGAAATATGATCATAAGATCAGTTCCCCCCTCCCCTCCCATTTCAGATTCATATAACAAACCTTTAGAAATTTACTTTTACTGAGAGAGAAGTCTGGTGGCAAAGGAAGGGTATTGTAAATCTGTATACAAGAGATCGCTGGACCAAACACAACCGTGGTTTTGAGAGGTAGAAATGATGTTGGGAATGGGCATTTTGTCTGGGTACTCTCAGGTTAAAAAGTGGAAGAAGGTCGTTGGTCCTCAGTGCGCCCTGCATTATTATGTAAAGAAATTTTAAATCATTAAGATTTCTTCCAGCGTCTATGTTTTCAAGTCCAAAGAATTCAAAATGTCTGCGTTAGATTTGTGTTGGAGGTTTGATACTCTGTGTTGTACAATGCGGATAAAGAAATTTTGGACATTGTGCAATTTAGATAAGTTGGTTTCACAAGCCATAGACCAGATAGATGAACAATATTCAATAGCAGGAAGTACACAAGTGAGAAAATATGACCGAAGAGCTTTGAAATCTTTAATATCGGTAAATCTATAGAGAAGTCCAAGAAGTTTGAGTACTTTAGAGGTTACGAATTCAATATGAGGAGTGAAATTGAGTTTTTCATCAAATATGATACCACGGTCTTTGTAATGGTCTACCCATTGTATATTAGATGAGGCTAATGTGTACGTACATTTTGTGTTATTGGTTTTGAGTGAGAAACGCATTGCAGCAGTTTTGCAAGGATTGACTTTCAGTAACCAATTATTGCACCACAATTCAACAGAGTCTATAGCGGTTTGAAGGAAGAAAGTATCTTCTGTAGATTTAATGGTCTTAAAAATTTGCAGTCATCAGCGTAGAGAAGTACAATGAAAGAATTATCTATCTGTTCACATAAGTCATCAATGTAGAGGGAAATAAAACTGGCCCTAAGGAGCTTCCTTGAGGGACACTTGAAAGCAGGGGGAGTCACTTGGATGTGCTACCAGGGAAGACGACACGTTGTTCTCTGCCAGTCAAATATGAATCTATTGATCCACGTATACATCGATCATATGCCTGGGAAGTTGAATAGAATCACTGCTAAACACAGAATTATGACTTTTCACAAGTCTCCTGTAAAAGTTAACGCAAAGAGGACTTGAACAAAGATTCCATGTACAAATAGTTGATACCGTTCGTCACAATTAATTAATTGCAAAGCAACTTTTTTTTCTTTATATACAGTAAAACAAGAAGTTTTCAACAAGATCTTTCACCTTACCTTCATATTAAAATTACCATCTCTGTGAAATGTATAGCTCTCTGATACTCTATTTCTAATAACACTACACTTGAAGAATAAAATGAAGAGCAATGAAAAATTGAACAGAAATTCTTTAATTAAGAAAACTCTTAGACTTACCTCTGTACTGCTTGCAGAAGGCCTCTTCAATTTAATCTTTCTTGCTACAGTTGGCGAGCTCTCACTACTGGTTTCACTTTTAGTACTGGTTACACTTTTATCGTTAACATATGTGACATCGGTTTTTACACTTTGCTGTTCTTTAGTCCTACATTCATCATTATCTTTCGATTCTTCGTCCTTCTTCTCTTTTCTTCTGTCTTTGATGATTATATTATCCAAATTATCGATCTGTTTGTTTAATTTGATTGTTCTTTTGCTTTCAGAGTTCGTACTGTTCACAGTGTCCGATGTGGTACTGTTTAATTTTATTACTTTTCGATTGTAATTAATTTGATCTGGCGGTGGCTTCAGGCGATCCCCTGGCGAAGAATTTAGACGATCCGTTTGTGACTTTATCCGTTCAGACAATGGTTCCAGTTTTGCTGATTTAAACGACTCGCCGTAACAGAAAGTATTACTGTAAAAGTAAAAATAAAGTATATTGAATACCATTTAAGCTCTCATAGCGGTTGTTACAAGTAAATATGCACACATTACCAGTCTATATGAGTGTTCATTTTCATTATATTGAGTACGTACCAAGGATAACATATCACTTACCTATCGATATCGGTATGTAGGAAATAGTGAGATTACACATATTTAAAAAAAAATCAAGAAAATATTTTCGAACTAAGATCTAGTTGTATAGGGCAAGAACATGGACATTGGAAAGGTTAAAAGAAAAAAAAGGAGTGGGAAATCTTGTCAATGAGTGTGTGAGATCAAGCTCACTGCGAAGCAGCTGAACACGAAAGAAGTTAACATTTGCTGAGTGGTGGAATGTGCCAGTCGTAACCGGAAAGAAACTGGTTGGAAAAGTTAATCATAATGTACTAAACTAAACCTTGCTATGCCATCTTATTATCAAGTATTTTTATTCATTTTATAAAATTTCTAAAGTTCCAATTAAGGTGTAAACCAAGAAATATTTCTATATAATAGAAAGAACTTTTAATCCTACAATTCTCCGTTTTAGACCAAATGGCATTTTTAGCCTCGTTTATGAAAAGAAATTGGAGAAGAAAATAATAAATAACGAGTGATTACAGTTTTTGATGTAGAAACAAGAAACTAAGATGAATTCTTTAGTAATGTATCAGGTTTAACTTACCTAAATGATGGTAATTAGCAGAATCGAAAGGATGTCTGTGCTTATATGAACTGAACTGTAATGTACCGAAATATAGCTACAAGCATCTGCTATAAATAAGAAGACTTTATGGTGTTTTTATTTGTATGTTGTTTTGGTAAACACTTCCTTTTAAGGAATACTAATTATTTAGTTATTTCTCTCTACTAGAAAGAAACGTTCTACTATATAAATAATTAAATCTGAGCTTGTCTACCCTCTCAATTTTAAATTGAGTAACATAATCAAACGATATGAATTTGTCTAGAACAGGACGTCTGGAAGAGTTAGCTTCTGGGTAGCGAAGTAACATTTTCGGACCCATCCTACAGAAGGTTAGGACCACTAGGGAGTTGTTACAACATATTAAAAACTACGGCCTGAGCCTTAGATACCTAAAGGCCATAAATTCAATTCCTATTAAAAACTAAAATGATGCTAGGTTTTATTTTCACCCGTGTTGTATGGAATATATCAGCGAAAAGTGATTATCAATAAAAAGAAGCGTGAAATGTATTATTTAAATAACTGATACCATAACTTATTTATTATCCTTGATCCTGATGTAATTCAGGATTTATTTTATTAATGAAATAGATTTCGTAAACTATTCTCTTTCAGAGAATCCGTGCTTTTTAATAATTTTACATCTAAAACCATATGTAAGGATCACACATACACACAAAATCAACGGTTGAGTTTTGAGGACAGAATACCTGTAAAATGCCAATTAAAACTAACAATGCTCTTTTTTAAACAACAGCGGTAAGCAATGACCATTTTATGGGTATCGTTCGTCTGCTTATTGTAACAAGTTTCTCTATCTTCGCTTGAAAACAAAACTGATTATGATTTAGCAGGAAAACAGAGCACTGTATACTTCATTTGCCACCAAAAATATACTAGGTTTTTTAGTGTCACCTGTTGAGTAGAAACGGTATTGCATAATTCCATAACTAGTGTAGCTATGCTTTAAAAATTTCATGGTTGACAAAATAGAATTTTGGTGATTTGAAATACTTTTCTAAAGATTGCGAATTCAATCAGTGAGATTACACAGTCTATATATTTTGTACTCTTAAGTCTTGACGTCATAGCCAATTATTAAATGAGATTTTGAAGAAACAACTTGATTGTTGGTGATATTGATTCGTGAAATTAAAATCGATTTTCAGCTGTAGATGTTTTATACGTGTGTTTTTGGACAGAATTTACATTTACAACTAGAAGAGTTTTATGCACAGTTGTGTTGCATTTGCAGATATTACTCAGGATTTATTACGATAGGTGTTGGAAGCAGATCTTGGACATAATAATTGAGTACATATCTTATGAAGATTTGTGCAGGATATATTTCAGCTTGCAAAAAGGTGAAACAAGAATTTCGATGCCTGACTGGAATCTTCATGCTTGGAACAATAATGTAAAGAGAGTTTTGTCTTTTTAATGTTTGTAAATATTATCTACATGTGTCGAAGCAGTGAACTTAATTGTGTCTAACACAATGATACATGCTTTTCTTATGCTCGTGAATGGAACTGTTTTATTTACAGATGTAATGAAATGATTGGATGTGCAAGATTATGGTAGTGCATGCTATTGTTGAGTATTCGCACTCTATCTTAGTTCTAACGTAAAGTTACCTAACCGAAGCTAACTCAATGACTATTAATTGTGGAATGCATTAACTGGAATTAGCTAGTTACGAATGGAGAGTCTAGATCTCGTTATCAGGTAGTATTGAACAGCTAAATGTGCACTGAAATGGCATGTATCTCTATTTGCTCTTTTGCTAATAAGATTGAATTTCATTTTCAGCTGTGATATTAAAGTTTCCACTCAGTACGCTGACAGTACGTTTCCACTCAGTACTTTATTATTTGGTTGATTTGACATGACATGTTTACTTATTAGATGGACCACCTCGGGTGTTAGTAAGCATCATATTATTAATGGTTTTATATCTAAGGTCAATAAAACTTTGGTTGTGGTCATATCATCTCAACAGACTTGGTTGCTACAGCAACTTCTATCAGTTTGATAATCTCATTATTAATTGTGAAGAAATGTAAGGAAAATTTACTCTAACGTAATATAAGCAATATTTAATAATAAAAATAATAAAATAACGTAGGCTTTAATTATTCACTGCTTCTATACCCAAAGCCAATGAAATCCGTGCATACGGTTATACAATCTAATAATAAATGGAAGCTAAGGCTGTGTCTATGAATCAGAAGAAAGACTTGACGGTACGTAGAACCTAATTTTAGAAATACTTTAGAATACTAAAAATTCATTCATTGTGAATAGTTGTTAATATTATGATCTGCTAAATTCACTGCTTTGTTTATTTTAGTATTGATTATGAACGAGATCATGATACCTCCAAGTACTTGTCCTGAAACAGTTACTTCTAAACCAGGGATTAAATTCTAAACCCATCGGTGAGAGGGCTCTCATCCAAAAATCGTTTCTAACAAATGCATCTCATTCTAGTCATTGATTCGCATAATTGTCGACCGATCTATTGTGTGTATAGTATAATATCAAGAAACACAAGATCCATGGAGTGCGACAAAAGTGGTGAGTGGGCCCCAACCCTCCCTAGAAAATCTGTGGGTGGGCTCAGCCCTCCGGAGCCTACCCTGAATGTAATCCCTGTTCTAAACCAGATGTTTCAATTAGTCAAAAAAACTCTCGAAGAAAAAGGAAACATGATCTTAAAGTATGGAATGAAAACATTCGTCAAATATGATGACAAGCACGTCAAGAATATGTTTCAGTGAAAGGTATAAGAATGCGCCACAGGTGTGCAGCTTTTTCTCTCGTATTGTAAACACTGACAAATAACAATAAAAACAATCGTGATATATTTCGCGAGTTGATGCGTTCACATTTTCAAATGATGGTAAAAAATTAAAAGGATAGGTTATGTGGTGAAGAGTACGGTTAAGAATGCTAAACTGCTCGTGGAAAGTACTAGTCAGGAGTATAAGAACAATGCTGTCAAAATGTGACGTCACTTCCGTGCTTGCATTTTTGTGAAAGTGAAGTATAAATAAACAATAAACAAACGAAAACCACTTCTGTATACAGACAATAAACAATTTGAATATGTTTTCCAACAGTTAAATCAAATACACCCTAACCTAAAGTTCACCAAAGTAGAAGAAAATGGCAGTATTAATTTTTTGGATAATAACACATACAGGCATATGAAGTATACAGTGCTCTGTTTTCCTGCTAAATCATATCAGCTCAACATATACAACAACAGGTTTCAAACTAAAGTATATCGTAAACCTATCGCAGAGGATCAATATATACATGCCAAGTCGTTCCATTCTAAACAAATAAAACACAACGTTGGTTTAATTTCTTCTTGCGAGCATACAATCTGTGCACCAACCAACAAAATCTAGAAAATGAAATCCAGCAAGTGATCAATATAGGCCAAAGAAACGGATATCACAAAGCAGAACTCCTCGAATGGAACAAACAGGCTAAATTACGCTTTACACAACAGGTTAGCGACACAAAAATAAAGAACCACAAATGGGTTAGTTTACCTTCCTACCCAACACTAACCAAAATATTGAAGAAAATATATAAGGAAAACGACCTTATGCCAATAGCGATGCCACCCATTACCATGGAGAAACATTTTACGTCATTTAAAAGTTACTTTGTACCTAAGAACGAAGGTACAGGGGTATATGCTGTTACATGTGAGTGTCAAGGACAATATGTAGGCCAAACCAAACGCAGTTTCGGTTAGGGTAAACGAACACGTTAGAGATGTCAAACACCCACACCCCACTTCAGGCTTATCCTAACACCTAAAAAACACACACCATAGCATTACTGATGTATCCATTGTACGTAAGACAAATTCAGCCATTGAAAGGAACATATATGGAAGTGCATATATTCTAAAAAGTAAGCCTCAATTAAACCTAGATACAGAGCCAATGGACAAGAGCTGGATTCCAATACTTTATAAAACACTCGATTGTCACAGATAACATTTTATTTATTCGCCACAGTTAAAACATTCAGGAGCGTTAGATGTTGGATGTTTTTGATTCTTTGTTTATACTTCACTTTCACACAAATGCGAGCACAGCAATGACGTCACAGTCTGGCAACATTGTTCTTATACTCTTGTCTAGTACTTTCCACGAGCAGTTTAGCATTCTTAACCTTATTCTTCATCACATAACCTATCCTTTTAATTTTTTTTTTCATCGTTTGACAATGCGAGCGCACCGAGTCGCGAAATATATCACGATTGTTTTTTATTGTTCTTTGTCAGTGTTCTCTACACGATACTTGTTAGATTTAATTTGGATAAGATTCGAGATACATTGAAGAAGCTAAGTGAAACAGCAGAAGATTCTCAAATGAAAGGTAAAAGACAAAATTTGGCATAAAACGATTAATTCTGAATTTACGTTATTAACAGTTATTTGGTATGAAATATTGCTCGCCATTCAAAATGCTAGCAAGAACTTGCAAAAGACTGACTTATCAGTTTGGATTTTGCCCTCTTTGAAAAATGCCAAA